>CAUYQV010154793.1:0-10068 GCA_963574575.1 Galagoides demidoff | reverse complement strand
TTTTTGTCCCTGCTTATTCGCAGATGGCCCTTGGCAGGCCTCCTGCTTGGGGGAGGGGTTCCCCCCCTCTAGTTGATAGGCTTTGTACCTGTAATTTGTCTTCTTGAAGGCTTTTCCTTGGAGTTACAGCTTGCTGAACTTTCTTGGCTCAGCTCCCCACCTTCCGCTTCATAGAGGCCAATTCCATCCAGGTTTTCTTCCTCTGCTCAGGAGCCTCTGCCAAGGATTGCCAACAATCGGCCATCTTCTAGTTCTTTAATTTTTATTGGTATCTGTGGCTATTTCCTTCTATCATTTTTATTTTTATATTTTTTTCTCCTTGTTTTCTTGATTATGTTGTGTAAATTTTTATGAATTTATTTCAAGAACTAGCTTTTGGATTTTATTTATTCTACATTTCTTACTAGTTTATTAATTTATGCTTTTACTGTTATTTTCTTTTTGTTGCTTTCATAAGAGTGCAGAAATAATGCTAATTACTAAGGGGGGCACATTGTATAGTTATGGTATCTGGTGTGGTGGGTGATCTTGTCAGGTTAATTTAGGTCCCATAATTAAGTTTGTAAACTTAGAAAAGGTGCTATAGACCTCATTGCTGAATTGTACTACAGTCACCAGATGGCCCAGGGGAATACTTCAAAGGTGACTCTTGCTATTCAGCAATGAGGTCTATAGCACTTTTTCTAAGATGAGTTTAAGAACTTAATTGTCTGACCTTGTAAATAGCAAAGGTTTCTTAGGAGGATTCTACTTGTACTTTTTATCAGTCGTCTATATCAAATAATATTTTTATTTGCCCCAGATAAAAGGACAAAGAATGAAAGCAAGGCTGGCGAGTGGGGTTGGGGAATCTGAGATGAAGCAAATGATTGCATACTACTCAAATTTTAAACTGTGTGCTTTGGAAGCTAATAATAACTTCTCCCACAGAATGTGTGTGTTGTGCTCAACAAGTGCATTGGAACAAGGGAAATGTAAAGGTGATTATGTTACTTCCCTGTTCATAATGTGTTTTTCAAAAGGAAAAATTCAGTATTCACCAAACCCTATAGTGCTGGAAGATGACTTTTACTGTGATCATCATACCCAGGTCTGACAATTAAGTTCATGAACTCATCCTGGAACAAGTCCTATGTAGCTGATTGCTGACTATCGCTATGTTTACCTTCAAAGATCTCCTCTTGGGAAGCTGTACGCAGTTCACAATTTTTCTGTATTGGCCATCGGAGCTACTGTCATATTACCCTGATATCCTGAGTGTCATTAAAATATTTTCCTTTCAATATTTCCTTTATCTTTGGGTAAAGAAAGAAGTCACTGGGAGCCAGGTTAGGTGAGTAGAAAGGGTGTTCCAATACAATTATTTATTTACTGGTTAAAAACTCCCTCACAGACACTGCTCTGTGAGCTGGCACATTGCTGTGATAAGAGCCATGAATTTGGGGTAAAATTTTTCAAATTGTTTTCATTTAATTTTTTCATGCAGCCTTTTGGCATTTCCAGATAGTAAACTTGGTTAACTGTTTGTCTAGTTGGTACAAATTCATAATGAATAATCCCTCCGATATCAACATAGCTCAACAACATCCTTTTAACTGTTGATTTGGACTGACAGGGTCCTGGAGAACTGACTGACTTCCATTGTGAACTTTGATACTTTGTTTCAGGGTCATACTGATGCTTCCTTCATTCCTTCTTTCCTTTCTGACAGAGTCTTACTCTGTTGCCCGAGATTAGAGTGCTGTGGTGTCATAGCTCACAGCAACCTCAAACTCTTGGGCTCACGTGATTCTACTGCCTCAGCCTCCCAAGTAGCTGGGACTATAGATGCCCACCACCATGCCCAGCTAATTTTTTCTATTTTTAGTAGAGATGGGGTTTAGCTCTTGCTCAGGCTGATCTCAAACCCTGAGCTCAAGCTATCCACCCTCTTCAAGCACCCAGAGTACTGGGATTACAGGTATGATCCACTGTGCCCACCTGGTACACCTATCTTTCATCACCAGTGATAACATGGCCCAAAACATCATCTTGCCTCTCCAAAAAGTATTGACAGACTTTGACTCTCCTTTGCCTCTTTTCATTGGTGGGCTCTTTTGGCACATACCTTTCTTATTCCAAGATTTTCTTTAAAGATTTTCCTAATTGTTTCTCTGTTGAGGTTTGTTTGGCCTGCCATGCTCATCCCAGTCAGCCAATGATTTTGATCTACAATTTGATTATTTTTTTTAATGTTTTGGTCAGTTCTGCTTGTTACTGGCTGCCCTGCCCTCTCCTCATGAGTGATACCTTTTCTCCCCTCTGAAAAATGTTTAATCCATTTGTACACTGCTATTTTCTTCATGGAATTACCCCATACACCACACACTCACATGAACGCAGCTGTGAGATGCCAACATACCAAGGTTATGAAACCTAACTGAGTTGTTTGGATAGTGCTGTCAACATAATGGCATGATGGCAAGTTTGTGAACTTAATTGTCAGACCTCGTATTCCCATTTGGCTATTTAAGTATTTTTCCCCCTATCTATGGATGAACAATATTTATTTTCATTCTTGTGAATATTTCCTATTGTGCAGATTTGGCTATAGAATTCTTAGGGCCCAGAAGAAAATGAAAATGCAAGGCCTGGCCCCTTGCTAAAAAAAGTACTAAGATTTTTCAAACAACACACACAGGACAGTGTGGAGTGTGCAGTTCTGTGTCACTGTACGGGTCACAAGCCCAGGAAGGGGCCATGCTGCCAGGGGAGATGAGAAGAATCGCCACTACGGTATGGGTTCCCATTTTAGCCTCCCTGCTATGACCATTCTACAAATGCTGTTTTGCCTGCTTTTAAGAATTCCTCAAATGTCCAGTCTCTTTTCTTTTTCCAGAAGGTGTCTATATGCTCAAGGCTGTTATTTATTCTGAGTTTTCTGCGACTGGGGTAGAACTTGGGCCTTATTATGTAGAAATTGGCCATGGGGCCATATCAATGTTCATGAACTCTAGCAGTGTCCTTGAGGACAAAGTTCTTGTCTTTGCTGGCTCCCACATGAATCAGAAAAGTAAGACCTCAATCTGGAGACTAAACAGCAGACTCAGCTGTAAGTAAAGTACGATTCTCTCTGCTTTAATTATACCATTCAAGGCTGAGGGCAGTGGCTCACTCCTATAATCCTAGCACTCTGGGAGGCCAAGGAGGGAGGACTCCTTGAAGTCAGGAGGTCAAGACCAGCCTGAGCAAGAGTGACCCTGTCTCTACCAAAATTAGAAAAATTTACCTGGGCTTATGGTGGGCATCTGTAGTCCCAGCTACTTGGGAGGCCAAGGCAGGAGGATGGCTTGAATTCAGGGGTTTGAGGTTTCTGTAAGCTATGATACCATGGCACTCTACCGAGGACAATAAACTGAGAGTCTGTCTTTTAAAAAGAAATTATGACATTTCTAAATTTGATGGAACATCTGTCATTCTTTTCTCATTTTGAAAATATTTCTTGCAGACTATTGTGCTCTGGAGGGGGTGCAAAATGATGAAATCATACAAGGCCCTGATGTCAGGGAATGTTATTTAGTAAAGGCATGAAGATGAGTGTGGGAACAAGATCAGATAAGACATAAAAGTGCCTCAGGAGCGGCGTGGCCGAGGCAGTGAGATTTTAGGAGATGGATTACGCTAACAGGGGGGCAGGCCTAGCAGCCAGGAGCTGGCATGAGGCTTGCAGCACCAGGCGTTTGGGGCAGTGGCAGGTCACAGAGCCAGAGCAGGTTCAGGTGCTTACCATGTGTGCCAGGAGCTTTGCTGGTGCCTCTTTGGGGCACCTCACTTCATCGTCACAGCTTCCTGTTAGTTCTACAGAGGAGGGACCGGAAGCTCAGGGGCGGGGGGCGGGGGGGGATGGGCAAACCCATCACCTACCATGGAGGGAGGAGTCCCAGCACATCACAACAGAGCAGGTAGGGAGCCCCCCAGTATAACCCCCAAGGTGCCAGCTACAGAGAAGGACTAGGTGGTCACATTTCCCAGAAACAGGAAAACGGGGACTCCAGTGAGGACTGCACTCTGCCAACTCCTTTCTGTAAGAAGTCTTTCTGTTTCACACAGTGGGCATTTTCTACTCTCAGCCTGGGAGAGCCTCTCCACCTGAGAATCATAGAATACATAGGGGAGGCTTTCTCCAACCTGTCCACACTCCCTAACTGACTGGTCGGTCTTCATACTGACTTGTCTTAACCAAACCTGAGTTCATGAGCAGCTCGTGTGGCCAGTGTGAGAGCATGGTCCTTGGAAAGCCCTGTTGGCTGTGCCAGGATTCAGAGTCAGAAACTCTGGGTTTTTGATCCAGCCCCAGCAGGCTGGAAACTGGGTCGTCTCGTGCACATCTTCAGATTGGACTTCCCTTGCACTTTTTGATTACTAGATGGTGCTCAGAATTAATTTTCAGGCATTATTAATGAGACCATGTCACTCTTATTCATCTGATTATTTATATTTCAAAAATCCTAATGTAATGATGAAGAAAAAAATATCCATTGTTATTTTATCTCTGTTATAAACAAGCTTTATAAAAGAAGAAGTAAGCAGGAGAACAGCAATAATAATAAATTAACCAGCCTCCCTTCTTAATATTTCTGTGTGGTGAGTGAGTTGTTCCAAATATTCTTAGACCTCACAGTCCTCTTCCAGAATCTGATGCTGTATTTGACATCTGCCTCCTAATACATGTGTGTATTAGGGGTGTGTATGTGGCATCTGTGTGTGTAGTGTGTGTGGCATATGTATGTATATATACATGGCATATATGCATGCAAAATCTTACATTTTATAGGACTTAAATAGGTAAAGGCCTATATTTGGACCCCCATTTAAGAACCTCTGTGAAGTAAGACTATTTGATATGCACAGTGGAGGAATACTTTCAAAACAAGGCCATCTACCAAAGTAATTAACCTATTTCAAATGAATTACTATGTTTACTGCTATATAGGGAGTTCTTAGGAGACACGGAGAAAATATTTCAAGAAAATTTTAATGAGAGAAATTCTTGACAAAGTTTTTGCTTCCCAGACCTGTTTGATTTTAGAGCAGATGCTTAGAATTTTGAAATTTATTGGAATTCAAAGACGCAAAGTTAAAAATGAAAAATGCTGACATGTGTTGCATGAGACAAGCAAATTAATTTTAAGCCTGTTTCTTTCATAGCTTCTTTTTTCCCCTCTCATTTTAGGCACCGTTGTTATCTATCATTTCTCATCCACATCTTCATGTGATGTGTCTTTTATTTATCATACCCAAGTGAACAGCAACCAGGGTTGGCTTAGCATGACTGTTGGGTATAAGATCCAATGCATGTTTTTGTTTAATTCCAGATTTAGTAAAAGCTCCCTTGAAAAGTCAGGTGAGACAAGGAGAGTCATGGACAGCACAGGGTCCGATCCTCAGCTCAGCCTGAGATGTCCACTTGCTCTTGAAAAGGGTCTTTTTTCACCTGGTATTTGTTCTAAGACTTTTCTAGAAACCATAGGCATCAAGGCTCCCTTCTAAAGGAATGAGAAGGTGGGTTATTACAGACAGTCATCTGCCAGGTCCACATACTGTCCCCCTTTGAGCAAAATTCCAAAAGGAGTTGACCTTTTCACCTTTTGCACTGTGACCTCAATGACCTGTGAGCTCGGGCCAGCACTGCCCCCCAGGTCTCTGCCGCTGTGTCAGGCACTGTCCCGCCTTCCTGTCCGGAGATGTTACTCGAGTCCATGGCGGGGGGCGGGGGGGGGGGCAGGTGGAGGCACTGATTGATCTCTCCAGGTGGATCCCAGCCCTGCCGTGCTGATGTGGCCACACCTCTCTTTCTTTTGCCACAGCCGTCTCTGTCTACACAAACGGAACTGTGTTTGCCGCAGACATGGACATTGTGTTTGCAGCTGTTACCAAGGCAATGACACCCCTGGAGTTTGTGTGGTATTTTGGGGAGGACCCACCAGTGAGGACAACTTCAAGAAGCATTAAAAAAAGATTCAACGTCCCCCAATGGTTGGTAAAAATGGTCATCACGGGCACCTGTGTGTAATGCAGCCTAAATTCAATCTGAATGTTACCATGTTACTGTTAAGATGATATTGAGGGTGTTACATTTGTATTGTAATAAGCCACTGAGTCCTTCTGTGAATTAAAATCAAACAGACTTGCTTCCCTTCAGCTCGAACTAAGTGAAAGGTGTAGGGCTTGGAAATCAGGCAGTCCTATGTTCAAATCCCATCCCAGCCACCCATGTGACCAGAAAGCCTCGTCCAGGCAAGCAGAGCAATGCTTACCCTCACTGCCCTGAGAAGTGAATTCAATAATGAAGAGGGGGTGGCCAAAAAGATCGCTCCTCCTCCTCACCAATCAGATTGAAATCACTGTGTACAATGACAATTCTTACAAATTAAACGCTGCACCTGTCAGCTGCCTTTCTCTTGCACTGATGTGGGAGTTGTCTCTAGCCCTGACCCTGTTCTTACCTCACCTTCTGCCTTTCCTGTCCTCCTGGCCTGTCCTGTAGGTATCCTGTGATGGTCAAGGCATCTGACAGGGTCAGGAGTGTGGTCTCTGAGCCCCACCTGATCAGGGTACAGAAGACTATTGTGGCCAATCGGATCGTGTCCCCTGCCTCAGCTCTGGTAAATGCCACGGTGGCCTTTGAGTGCAGGATCAACTTTGGCACGGATGTCGCCTACCTATGGGACTTTGGAGATGGTACTGTCACCCTGGGGAGCAGCACCAGCAGTCATGTGTACAACAGGTAAGCCACTGTGGGGCAGACAGGGGAGTGGCATCTCAAGGAGCCCTGGGGTTCCCCACAGCAGACCCATTCTTCAGGGAGAGTAGATGATGGATACACAGAGACAAATGAGGCCTGGCCGTGGTTGCTAAGGAGAGACAAGGGGGAGATACTTTCAGTACAGGGGCCTTTGTGCTCCCCAGGAAGCTGTGGTGTGGTGGAGACAGCTCGCTCTTTGGAAACTGGAGAACACACTCACAGTGGTCTTTATACATGAGCTGAAGGTAAAATCTTGAGGAGTTTGCCAAAGGGGAAGTGGAAAGGGGGTTTCAAACAGAGACAGTGGCCCCAGGTGAAGATATGAGAGGGGATCGCAAGGGGAGAGGTTTGGAGTGACCAGGGAGGTGTGCCCAGGACGGCGCGATGTGGGTGGGGGGCAGGTTGTCCAGGGCCTCAGTGTCACCCTGAAGAGAGTGACCTTTAATTCCACAGCACCTGCTGTCTGCCCAGGACAGAGCATTACAGAGATATGAGAAAGTGTAGACTAGACTACCAGGGCCACTTGTTCCCAGCCGAGCCTCTGGTCAGGGTAGATTCTAGGATCTGAGTAGATGGAGATCTCGCTGCAGGATTCCAGTCCCCTTGGCTGTGGAGAGACAGACATGGCCATGGCTGGGCCTCAGGCTGGTATCAAGCCTTTACGTTGGTGTAGGAAAATATCAAAATGTGCAGAATTTTCTAGAAAACAAGCTAGCCACATCAGGAAAGATTGCAGACTTCCCGCAATGCTGGGCGTCCATGGGTGTCCATGGCCTGGCTCTCCACGTTTGCTGGAACTCCTGAGTGGCCCCCTCATGGATTCAGGACTTCTCCATCAACAGATTTTCATGTGGGAAAAGACTTGAATGGTAGCAAAATGATGTGCTCTGTAGCTCCAGGAGCCCTGGCTGCCCTGGAGCCACACCAATGGCTGGCTGGTTCAGTGTCTCTGTGAGTCTGTGTAGAGTGTGTTTCAGGCTCTGTGGCAGCCCGAGACGGCCATGCTGCCTTCATCCCAGTCAGTAGGCCCTGCCTTTCTTACTGGAGCTGAGGATGGCAAGTGCTATTCTGGTCCTTGCAAACTGAAATTTTGTGGTCTTTTGAAGCAGTTTTTTTTTCTGTTTCAAAGTCAAAAGTCTTAAATGTGGTTCATGCCTGTAGTCCTAGCACTTTGAGAGGCCAAGGCAGGTGGATCACTTGAGCTCAGGTGTTAGAGACCAATCTGAGCAAGAGTGAGACCCTGTCTCTACTGAAAACAAACAAACAAACAAATAAAACAATCCAGACGTGGGGGTGGGCATCTATAGTCCCAGCCTCTCCAGAAGCTGAGGCAAGAGGATCACTCAAGCCCAAGAGTTGGAGGTTGCTGTGGCATCATCGCTCACAGCACTCTACCCAGGGCAAGCGTGAGACTCTGCCTCAGAAAGAAAACAAGGTCTTAAATGATTATTTATTGTGCAACATTTATAAAATAAACATGTGTTTCCTTAATAAAGCAGCACTTGCTGGGTCAGGATCCGCCCTGCTTGATGCTCCCCCACCCCATCATGACTGTCTCCACAGCTGGGACCCTCTGCCCTCTCCCAGTGAGAGGGGGCAGGACTCACATCCAGGTTGTGGGTCTGTCCTGAGTTTGCAGGACCCTAAGAAATTGATTAGGAAAACGGATTCATGGAGCAGGGACTAGAACAGGACAATCAAGCCCAGAGACTCCCAGTTAATGGGTTAGGGTGCCCATCACACAGGGAAACCCCAGGATCACAGCTGTAGTCAACAGAGGACCAAGCCATGGCTGGGACCAAGCCAGGAGGGTTGCCCAGAGAGAGAACGTGCCCTTACGGGGATGTATTATGTTTGTAGCTGGGAGTTTGGTGCCTGACCCCACCCAGGCTGGGTAGACAGCTGGTCTGGTTCATTTGAATAATGAATAACCTCTGCGGAAACCAGCCTCGTGATTCTTCCTCTCTTGTTCTTATTGTCGTGTTGGCTTGCCATCAAATACTGTAATTCTGCAGATGTGGGCTGGCCGTGAGGGTGAAGGAAGGGCCATCTGCAGCACATCCATCCCTCTGTCTGTGCTTTCTGCTCTCGCAGGGAAGGCCAGTTTGCTGTGGAGGTCCGTGCCTTCAATGATGTCAGCACCGCCACCCTACGGAAGCAACTTTTCATCGTGGGCAAACCCTGCCAGCCTCCCCTGGTGAAGAACATGGGGCCTGGGAAGGTCCAGGTAGGGCTGGGGCCTGGGAGATCCTTGGCCAGCCTTGTTTTCAGCTTCACCTCTGAGTTGGGACCACTGTCTGGAATGGTGTGAGCTTTGGGGAGTGAAGGGTGGCTTTGTCTGGCTCAGTTTACACAAAGGAGCAGCTGTGAGAGCTTCGGAGCAGGCAGCCCGTTCCGTGGTGGGGAAAGGCCTAGCCCAGCCTAGATGGGAGGGGACAGCCTTGTTTCTAGGGTCTGCTGTATGAATAAGTTCCTTATTCACCTATATTACTCTGGCATTCAGCTCAGCTCACTTTGAAGAGCTTTTTTTTTTTTTAAATTAAGCTGAGAACTGTAGCATATTCAGGAGAAAGCAAAATTTGAATATATGTGATAACAAAATCAAATAGAGTGGTTTCTCTTTCTTTCATTGCTTTGAGGGTTTTGGTTTGGAATAAATTTTCTTTTTCAGGCAAAGGTGCTTAAGTGACACATAGGAATTAAAATCCATAACTGAACTGCCTTTGCCAAAAGGCTTTTCTGTGGCACCCAAGCCCCAAGAGGTCAGCTCCTTTGAGTCCCAGGTCCGGGCACTTCCAGAGAGCGGCAGTGAAGATCAGCCAGCATTGGCCACATGCCCGGCTGCCTTGTAGGCAAGACCCTGCCTCCTTTAGGCCAGTGTCACCTACGCTGTGGGCTGCTCGTGTCGGGAGACAGATCAAAACACTGAGGACAGCAAAGCAGAAGGCTGAGTCTGGAAGAGCACAGAGCAGGGCAGAAGGCCCCACCCACACCAGTCTGGACTCTGCTGCTACTGTCAGTCAGGGGATAAGATCTTTTTTTTTTTGAGACGGAGCCTCAAGCTATCCCCCTGGGTAGAGTGCCATGGCATCACAGCTCATAGCAACCTCCAACTCCTGGGCTCAAGCGAGTCTCCTGCCTCTGCCTCCCAAGTAGCTGGGACTATAGGCGCCCGCCACAACGCCCGGCTATTTTTTGGTTGCAGCCATCGTTGTTTGGAGGGCCCAGGCTGGGGATTCGAACCCGCCATCTTAGGTGTATGTGGCTGGTGCCTTAGCCGATTG
>CAUYQV010154790.1:0-27312 GCA_963574575.1 Galagoides demidoff | reverse complement strand
ACTTACCGAATTTTTAAGTATGTCTATGTTTCCTGCTAAGTTAGAATATTCACATGGCACAATCAATGTCTTTTTCATGCTCTCATGCCCCGTGAAGGTGAACACTAGACTTTACTAATGGGATATTCTTTTTTTTTTTATTGAATGGTAACTATGTACATTAATACACTTCTGGGGTACAGTGTGGGGTTTTCACATGCAATCCGAAATACTTCCATCAAACTGATCAACACAGCCTTCATGTCATTTTCTGTTATTGTTTTAAAACGTTCTGATTCTACTCTTAGAGAGTTTCACTTGTACCCCTGTAAGATAGACCTCAAAAATGGTCCCTCCAATCCCCCTCCCTCCAGCCATTCCTCCCCTCCCTTCTTCCTCCTCCCTCCCCGCATTCTTAGGCTATTTGGTTATAGCTTTCATATAAAAGGTATAAATTAGTTTCATAATAGGGGTGTGTACATTGGATACTCCCAGTGTGTATTTTTTTCCCTCATATACCACATTGCTCCAAGTACAGGAAACAGCAGTTGGGAGTATCAGAATTTTGTCTAGGTTAAGTAGAACTTTCCTTTTCTTAGTCAAATAGCTCTGTAGACTGGGAGTGTAGTTGGAGCTAGAACCCAAAGCTGTCTGATTCATGACCCAGGTGGTCACTTCCATTTGTGTAAGCAAGAAGCTTAAGGCCAAAATGTTGGGGCTTGATACAAGAAAAATAATGGATGGGCGAGAGAGATACCAAAGTGTTCCTTAGGTATTTGTTTCTTTAAATAGCTACTGGAAATCAAGTATTTTAAAAGAGCTAATAGTTTATCAATATTAAGCTAAATTTTTTTTTTTTTTTGTAGAATTCTGCCTTTTATATAGGTAAAAGAAAATGCATAGTTTTATGTCTGGGGTCTATGTATGAGCAGAGAATTGACACTTTGGGATTTGGTGACTTGGCCAACAACTCAGGCATTCAATAGAGATCTACCTAAATTATAGTTTCAATATTTGAAGGTAAGTATAAATCTGTATCCCTGAACTTAGAGCATTCCAAATTCTATTGATATATACTAAGTCACCCTCAAACTTATTATGCTCATGGATTGAGTGGGTCAGCAATTTGGACAGAACCCAGAAGGGGTGGTTTATCTCTGTTCCACAATGTTTGTGGCTTCAGTTGGGAAGAGTGGACAGCTGGGGAGTTCAGCTGGAGGTGTTTTCACTCACAAAGCTGCTGTTTATAATGGCTGTTGGCTGGGCTCCCAGCTGGGGTTGTCAACTGGAACACCTGTGTGCTGCCTTCCCAATGTGGTCTGGGCTTCCTCACAGCATGGTGGCCTCAGGGTAGTTGGAATTCTTACAAGATGACTCAGGGCTACAAGCACAAGTGTTCTGGGAAACACGATAGAAACTGCACTTCTGCATCTGTGGCCCAGCCTCAGAAGTTATCAAGCATTCCTTTTGCCTTTGAGGCACTGACAAGTACACCCCGGGTTCAAGGGGAGGAGCCACAGGTCTCACCTTTCAGTGGGAGGCGTATCAAGATCACGTCATAGAAGAGTATGTGAGATGGGGGGGTAACATGGTATTTTTGGAAAATATATTTGCCAAACACCCATGTAGTGCGGGTTATCTCTCATCCATAGAGCAGGAGATGATGAGTTCCCACTTCCTGTCGTATCCTTTTATTTATAGAGTAGCAAACAGCTTTATGTCCTTGGTTACTTCTCAGGTGGTTTTGTTTGTTGGTTTTTTACCTTTTCTCAGTTTTGTGTCCCTGTTGCTCTCTTTACCGAGTCAAGGTAGCCTCATAACCTCTAGACCTCATTGGGTTCTTATCAGTAAGAGGTGTATTGTTTATGTCCCAGTTCAGGGTTAATCTGCGTGAGAAGTGGCGCCTCCACTTCATGCAGCCTTTTAGGGATCCAGCCTTTTTTTTTTTTTTCCTTATGGTGCTGCCACCACTAAGGCCTCAGAACCCTGCGCTGACCTGTGTAGATAAGGCATGACCTCTGTTAATGCTTTCACCTCTGCTCGGGTTTCTTTAAGGACACCCACTCATTCTGTCTTTCCTAGATTCAAGGCAATTGGGGAAATGAAGCTGGTTGTGTGCCCAGGGAGAAGGCGGGCTGTGGGTTTCAGCTATGTTTGCTACATCTGCCATCTCCTGTCCTGGCCCTTGCAGGCTGCTCAGGAGCCTGGAGCCTGAATGTTGACAGGAATGTCGGGGGAGGAATGGAATGAATGACCAACCAGTCATTCATTTTCTTTAAAAGTTTATTAGTTTGTAGAATCATACATGCATTACAGGAATTCAGACTTGAACCGAACCTTAAGGAGTGTTTAGTTCAGTGGCTTAAAACTGATTTTGGGGGTGGATCTCTTCTATTAAAATGAAATCTTACGAGAAACTCCAATTTGTGTACAGATGACAGTAAAGCAGCGTATTTAAAGAGTTTGTAGCCTGGTATTTTCCCTCTAGTATTAACTATTATTATATCACTAATGTTAGCTCTATTGTTTTTCTGATCGTTGTCATTCATAAGGGTAGAATTAACCATTGTTGAGGCACTATGGTGGGACACTGACTTTTTTCATCAGCTTCAGGATTTTTCAGGATTTGGGAAAGCCTTCTATATATAGAAGATTCAAGGAAACCTAGGGCTCTGTGGGCCAAATCCAGTCACTCTATTCAACAGACAGGAGAAACAGGTGTGGAAAGACAGGGACAAGATTCGGCAAAAATGACATGCTTTGTCTATAGCTGGCTTAAGGTTGCGGTTCAAGCCTCAGCGTTCCCAGGACAGTGCTGTGCACTACTATTTACCTCAAAATCGTGCTGCTGTCTCTTTTTCAGTGTGCATAGTGCTTCAGACCCCTGGCTTGAGGTAGGAGGCAGGACACCTGCCTGGTGCTGTTGGCTTCTTTTCATCATAATCCCAGCAGTGGACAAAGAACCAGAGAAAAAGGGAAAGGGCTTCTGCATGAACAGCAGTGGTATCTCCCCAGGGCGATGAGTATAAGGCATGAAGGCCAACACCTGGGTTTGGGAGGGATGCCTTGGTAGCTCGGGTCTTCATGGGGACCATAGATGAAGCCATCTCAGTTCACTTGACCTCTTCAACCCTCTTACTCTGATAGGATCCTGCTGCTGTGCCCAGAGAGGAGCTAAGTGTGATAAAATTAAGCAGACCTGCCTTTGAATCTTGAGTTACACGGCAAGACAGTATCATTCTGAGTCTCAGTTCTCACTCTTACAATGTGAATAAAGTAGCAACTGCCATTGAAGACTGTTAGCAGAATTAGAGCAAATATATTTAAACACCTGGGCACCACAGAAAATAAAGGGATGCTGCCAGTGGGAGCACCCACTTTGCTGTCTGCCAGACTCAGGGTCAAGTCATAGCTCTGTGGCCTCGGTCTCAGCTGCATGAGTTTCGTATCTTTAATTTGTCATCTGTACAATGAAGTCGTGGTTAAAAGTATGGACAACTGGTTGCTGCATAAATTGGGGTTGCTGCTCCTGGGTTGCTAGTTCTGTTAGTCTTGAGCAAATTATTTAAACTCTCTGTACCTTGTTTCCACCTTTTATACAATAAGGATGATAATAGTTGCCAATTTTTAAGGTCGTTATAAGGATTGAATGAGTAAATGCTTGTAGAATAGCTACAGAAGTGTTTCAGTCAGTGCTAGAGAAGTGTTTGTTAAAGCCCCTAACAAATATCTCAGAGGTCTGTGGTAGGGGCTATTTTGATATAAAACATGAAGACTTAAAGGCAGTTCTCCTGGTAATGATAAGTACTCAGTAAGTATTAACTATTATTATATCACAGATGTTAGCTCTGTTGTTTTTCTGATCATTGTCATTCATAAAGGTAGAGTCAACCATTGTTGAGGCACTATGGTGGGGAACTGACTCTTTTAATCAGCTTCAGGATTTTTTAGGATTTGGGAAAGTCTTCTCTATATACATATGGTGATTAGCTTCCCTTTATATAAAGTAGCTGGCCTGGCTGTTTTTCTCCCTGTCCCAAGAATCCTGCAAGGGGGACACACTGGGTTGGAGTGTGGCCTTGTTTCCCAGATCTGTGTGGCTTGACTTCCCCTCCCAGACTCCCAGGAAGCAATTGTTTGTTCAGGGCCCCAGAGAGGCCTGTTGGAATGTAAGCAAGCACTACACCAACTCTAGAGCTCTTTGGGGCGTGATGTGTTTCTCAAAAAAGCCAATATATATTCTTATGGAATAGCTGGAAAAGATGCTTTCTAAGAAATGTTTTGCCTTTCCTAATGAATTAGTATTGGGTACTATGTAAAATTAATGTTTACTGTTTTCATCCTGGTGTACAGAAGCCACTCTTTTATCCAGCAGTAAATATGTTAACATTTTAGGTGTATCTGGTCTAGTATATGGGTTTCCATTTTGGGGAAAATGATGAACATTTTAGTAAAAATAACTTGGTCGATCTTTATATACCTATATTATTTGGAATGATTATTTCTGAATTTTGTTTCCAAATATGCCGTGGAATTCAGATAGTCCTTATGAAATGTGACTTTAGTTTGCAATAACGCTAATGGTACCTAATACCCAACGGTGGGCTTTGGGGGAATTATTCATGTTTATTCTGGGTAGGGTCTTCCTAGGACTTAAGCAAAGGCTTATGTTTAAAAAAATTCAGCTATATGAATATAAGATGAGAAAGATTTGCCTTTACAGTATTTTAGGGGAAGTCGGTGTAAGCATTAGGATGATTAGGATGCTGTCACGGTTGTGCACAGCCCAGAGCAAAACAGGTGGTAGTGTGATAGTGTCCCTGTACTTTGACTCAGACCACATCTGCGCAAGGGCCTTTATTCCTGGATTCTATGTTTAAATGGAAAATGGATTCATTTGACTACACCTAAAAAGTGGTGACCAACATGGGGAAGGATCTGGAAAGAGAAAGTAGGAGGAATCCTCATCAAGGCAGGGCTCATAGTTTATGTAGGGAATGGGGGTATGAAGGATGGAGTTGTGGATGCTTGGGCTGAAAAAGAAATTCAGGAGGGACTGTTACTGCTGTTTTCAAATATTCATAAACAGGCTTTTCTGGGAATGAAGGCAGTTTGTTGGAACAACACCCTTGGCTGAGGTCTAAGGCTAAAGGAAGAAATGCTGTTACAAAACCGAGCTTGTAGTTTTATCACCTATGTGGCTGCCCTTCCCCCCACTCCAGACTCCCCAGAAGACCCCAATGCTCTTGAGGCCTGAGGAATAAGAGCTCACCCGATTCCCAGCTTGTCATCACTTCCAGGGTCCTTCCCCTCCCTACCATCACAGCACACCTTCTGTTCACTTGCTTGTAGCATCAGACTTCTGCTCCCCTCCCAGGACCAGCTGGCCAGGAAGTACAGCAACACCTGGTGTGCTCCACTCCAGTGCTCATTCACTGCTGTGCACCTGAATCACCGGGGGCCTTGTTCGAATACAGATTCCGATTCACTAGCTCTTGGGTGGGACCCAATAATCTGAATTTCTACAGGTGATGCTGATGTTGTTGCTTCATATACTTAGAAAAACAAGAGTCTACTACAAATCAAATCCTCCCTCCAGGCTACAGCCAAATCCCATGGGGCTGAATGACTGCCTCCTCCAGGTTGCTATCAGGACTAAGCTTCACATCGCTATTAGCAGAGGGTTACTGCCTGGAAATATTGCCTTATTTTCCTCCCAGCCCTCATAAACAGTTTTATCCAGATGTCACTTAGCCTTCTAGTGGCTTTAGCATCCCTAGGGCCAGTTGAATAGTTATCTAACATATTTTTTCAAAAACAAATCATCTTGACTTTCATTGAAACTGTGAGCGATACAGCACTTTTTGAATATGTGCAGGATGCTGTCAGAAACTTGACTCCGAGAAACAAGTATCCATTTGCCTAACCTGTAGGGCAGATTTCCTTTCTCATAGCTATATATTTGTATTACCCCAAAGTAACCTTACACCAATGCTTTTATAAAGTGATCTTTAAAAGATCCGCTTGTAATACACTGATCACTTTTGCTCAATGAGGCCATAACCCCCAGAATAACAGTAACATTTGCTTCCCTTTTTAATGGTCCCGTCAGGTGATCTCCATGAACATTTCTAATTATCATCAATTGAAATCCTTTCAAGGTCATGTTAAAGTAAGTGAGAAATTTCTCTTGGTAGGGTTTCAAATACAAGATCGTGCTGTTTTTCTGTACAGATGCTGCGTGGTCTTAGGCCAGGTACTCAATATCCCTAATCATATGAAAATGCATTTGTAAAATAGGGATAATAAACTTGTCATTTTCCTGACATACGGCAGTCACTCCTCAAATGACAGCCTTTCTTCACTCCTTATGTGTTTCTCTTTGTCATCTCTCTGCCATTTTTGAGGGGGAGGACACACATTTCCTTCTTTGTGAGTGGCAGAACATCTTGAGAGTGAGATGTATATTTTAAATCCTTTTTTACTGCTTCATTATGTGCTCTGTAAAGGCATGTTGAGTGAATTACCGAATGACCAGATAATTGCTGAGGTCTTCTTAACGTCTAAGTTCTCTGATCATTAGATTCTCCCAGTGTTCAAGCTGCTTAGAAGAAATTGAAGAATTTCCTTCTAAGTGTTCTTCCTTTGAAGTCTTATGTTTTATATTAAGTATTAGTAGTAAGTATTGTCTGTGGGCCCAGGAACTGGCTGCTATGGTATCAACAACCTCTTTAGCCATGCAGATGAAGTGAGTCAGAGGCTGGTCCTATATCTCTGCTTCCCCTGTGCCATTCTCTTTGGGAAGAGCTCCTGTTATAGATGAGGAAGAAATATGTGTTCATTTTCTGTTGTGAGATTTGGGAGGCAGACAGCATAGAGGCTGTGTTTCATGATATACAGTAGACCTGTAAGTTGACTTCTCAAGAGACTGTAGCAATCTGGTCAACATACAGAAGTGGTCAACACAAGGAACTACGTCTGCTATACTGATAGGTACATGTAGTGTATGTCTGGTCTAGGAAAATTAGGTCAACCTGAGATGGTCAATGTAGGGAGATGGTCAACTGTGGAGGTTCTACTATAGTCATTTTAGTCCCCTTAGAAGATGCATTTTATGTTTTAGATTAAATACAGCCTGGCTGGTGGGGTTAGTCAACTCAGTGGATTACAGGAAAAGCCAGATTCTTCCAAATGTAGGGATCAAGCTGGGTTACCTGTCCAGGCGAGTAGCTCTTGAGTTATCTGTATGAATGAGTTGTTGGAAGTTAGGGCCAGCTGAGGCCATCCTCACTATTGTGTCATCATGCCTCTGAGATGAGCACAAACTGGTAGAGAGGTCACAGGATCTCAAATTATGTCTTTAGTTTAAATCTGGGCTGAGGCATGTTACTTAATCTCAGTTTACCTTTAAAAAGGGATAATAATGTCAGTCTTGTAGGTTTTTGTGAGTGATAAATTAGCTGGCATATGTGAAACACTTAGACCAATGCCTGGCCCCATGTTAATGATGATGACACATTTCAGAAAACAGGCAAAGGAGACAAAACAGTTCTGTTATACCTATGGAAGGACAAACCCTGGTGTGTGTCTCAGGAGCGTCCCAAAGTTGCTTGTTGGATTCTATGGCTGAAGTGCAGAGTGCAGGTGTGGCGCTAAGGATTTCTCATGGGTCTGAAAAACATTATGATACTCTGGGGAAAGAAAACGCTCAGTTGCACATTTCATTCCATGATAATTTGAAACACTGATTCCTCTGAGACTGGCTTCAACTTCTCCTCCCACTCCTTATCTAGGAATTGTCCGGTTATAGCTTTTTGTTTGGGGGGAGGGGAAAATGACTAATCCTGTCACTCTGATAATTTTTCAATTCCTGATGTCTAATAAAACTTCTATTTCCTTTTAATTCTTGGAAAAGTAAAGATAGAAGTTCTAAAATTAGCCATCAATAAATCCATTCCACACAGATGGCCTTTTTTAGGCAATAGAAAGGGGGTTCTGAACTGCACTTTTAAGTATTGAGTTTTGCTAATTAGCTCATGGCTTGTCCCCTCACCGTGGGTCAATTGATCTCCATTTCTGAGGCCCAAGGTGTCACCACAAGGGCTCTCAGACAAGAGGTGAATTGGGTTCCAGACAGTGCAATTGATTTCAGGTCATGGCTCTTTGTGTCATGTTTAGCTAATTTTAGATTCTGAGAAACCCGGCAGTAAGGGAGTGAAGATGGATGATGGCAGCGAGATCCAGAACTAAAATAAAAGAAGTTTTTGTTCCTTTACACACAGCTATTTTGAACTGGAGAGCAGCGGCCTGAGGGATGAGATTCGCTATCACTATATGCACAACGGGAGGCCCAGGACGGAGGCGCTTCCCTACCGCATGGCGGACGGACGGTGGCACAAGGTCGCACTGTCAGTTAGCGCCTCTCATCTCCTGCTTCACGTTGACTGCAACAGGTATGTCTTTGTCTTTTACCTTTGGTGATCCTGACCTTGAAATCGGGCAATAGGAAGGGGAAAAAAAAAGATCAAATCCTGCAAGACTCGCTGAGAAACAAAAACCAAGGGACCCTAATTGTAATTTAACCTAGCAAATGGGCCATTAGATGTGCTGAAATGACCAAATGTAATACGATAAGAAAACAGTTCATTAAGATGAAACCATAGTCTGCGATTAGGAACAAATGTACAAAAGGTTGATTACAGATTGGGGACTATTAAGCGCACCTCAGTGGCTCCGGGCACTGGCTGAAATTCCATGGAGCTGTGACCACAGTTAACTGTGATGTATTGTTGTTGAGTTCGTTCCACTTGGAAGGGAATAAGCTAGTCTACCTTAGAATGAGTCTGAGAAGCCTGCGCTACTGAAGCGGGTAATTCTATTTCACTTCATCAAACGCAGTCTTTGTTTAAATATCTTTTCCAAATGGAGGCTTCTTAAGTAGGCTGTTCTTTGACTCTTTTGGAATTGATGGCATCTAATCTCTGCAGAAGGGTGGCCTTCCTAGCTTGTGAGAGTAGCAGTGCTATTTGTGAGACCTGCAGGGTTTCACGGGAGGCAGTGGGTTAGGGTGGGAAGGAGATGTTGTCCCCTATGTCTGTCACTGGAGGCAGGTTTCCTGACGACTGAAGAAGGAAGGAGGCTATTGATCTCTGTAGGACCATTTGTGGCCAGACAGCTGGAGAATAGTGATCAGGGGGAATGTTTTCATCTCTCCAGAACCCACTGAAAATTCTTATGGAGATTGATCCGAGTCCAATGACAGAGAATTTTTTGCATTCCAAGCAGTGCCCACGCATTGTTGATTCTCATTAATGATGCTATTAAAGTTAAAATGACTTTTCAGCCACAGGGCTTGCTCCCTTGTGCCCAGGATAAAGAGCAGGCATGTTTGGGGACAGCCTCCCTTCCAGAACCCATCAAGAGCAGGGCTATTTCAAGGTCAGTAAGCTGCAGACTGCATTTCAGATGAGAAGATACTCGAATGTGCTTGACATTCTGGCTCTGCAGACTCTTAGAATAACACCTGGAGAGGCAGGGAACTAGTGTCAGGCTCAAGGGTAGGTCTGTCATCTTGAAGCAAATCTTAATTTATTTTGATGTGACCTATTTAAGGTGCTTTCCAGACTTCTGAAGAACTATGGTTTCAACCAGGTATATGTGTGTGTCTGGACAGAGTTTCCATAGAAACCACTGGCTTCTTTTTACCAACACACCTGGGTTGGGCTGCCTGGATAAAGCCAGCCCTGAGTTGCTATCTCCATTTTCACCCTGAATAGCTCATTGGCTCCTTCAGTTCTTTAGAACTAAAGAATTCTCTGGATCTAAAGCATCAGGTAGCACTCCTGTTCCCCATGACCTGCCAGCCTTATGCTGTCCAAATGGGATTGCAGGAAATGAGCACTGCTTGTTCTAAGCCACGGTGCAGATAGAGAATTCAAAATCCTGATTTAGTAATTCCCAACCAAATAGTCCTGGAGACAATGCTGTGTTTTTACCATGCCATTTTTTGTTTCTTCCTTCTAAAAGCTTGATTCTCTATTTCCTGACATTCTTCTCTTTGGGGAAGAGACAGGAGAGGGGATTTTTCTTTGCTAAACTAGAGTTTTATGCCTACACACATTCTCTGGTTCCTATGAAGCACTTTCTTCTGCTGTGCTTAGCCATTTGTTAGCTGTGTGTTTGGGGCAAGTTTGTATCTCTGCATCTCTTATTCTTCATTTATGAAATGGGGACAATACTGATACATAAAGCGCTTAGGGTGGTGCTTCGATTTTAGTGTTCCCTAAATGTTTGTGATTATTATTATTTACTCTGCAGATCAATGGTGCTTCTTTGGCCTGTCTTCAAATTTTCATTTACTCTGTGTCCTTCTTGGCTACAGTGGCCCCACTACTGAGAGAGTGGGAAGAGGACAGGAGAACTGTGGACACAGCATTCTCTAGAATACACAGAAGGGATTCTGAATATTCCTTCCTTTTTCTTAATATTTTTCACATTTTGGCATATGGAATAACATATCTTATGAAAGTTGGAGGGAAATCCTATGAAGTTGTTGCCAGTTAATTCACAGACTCGAAACACAAGTAATTTTTTCAGATAGATCAGGGGGGAAATGCCCTGAAATCCTGGATGATAGGAAAGATAAAATGTGGCTTGTAGTTGTGTCCTGCACCCAAAAGGTGTGCCAGAAATCCCTACATTGTGCCCTTTAAGTGGAAACATCCCAAACCCTTCTTTCCCCCTTCTCTCCCCTTCCTCATTCCCCCTACCTCTAACTTGAATAGAAATGAATTTTTCTTCTCTGTGGGAGTGAATTAGATCATCTACTGGCTTCATATCAGCATTGAGTACATTGGATGTTTGCTTTTCCATTCTTGAGATACTTTACTAGGAATGTGCTTCAACTCCATCCAGGTTAATACAAAAGATATAAAATCATCATCTTTTTTATGGATGAATAGTTTTTCGTGGTATACATGTACCATAGTTTTTAATCCATTCCTGAGGTTGATTCCACATCCTGGCGATTGTAAATTGAGCTGTGATAAACAATCTAGTGCAAATGTATTTATGATAAAGTAATTACTTTCCTTTTGAGTAGATGCCAAGTAGTGAGATTACAGGGTCAAATGGAAGGTCTAATTTGAGTTCTTTGAGAATTCTCCATACTTCTTTCCAAAGAGGCTGTATTTGTTTGCAGTCCAGACCTCTTAGCTGGCTCCTGGTCCCCCATGGCTTCACTGTGCCTCTGGAGCAATGTCCCTGGATAGGTTGTAGCAGCCAGAGGGGGTTGGAGTTTTTTTTTCCCTTGCCTTGCTGTGAGTGACTAGTAAGGGGTCTGCCATTTTGAGAAGTTATATTTTCAACAAGCTCTTCCTGCAGTGTCTAGGCAGGCAGTCTAGGATTGCTACATGGACTGGCATGTTAAAAACCACTGGTTTAAAAAGTGGGGGGAAGAATCTGGTGGAGGACCTGGGGTGCAGCAAATAAATGAAGGCTTAGAAAACCAGTTATATGAAGCAGGGCCCTGGTGAGGAGGAGAAACAAATTAAGGAGATGGTAGTGTCTGGAGCACAAAACAAACTCATCTTTTTCACAAGTTTCTTCCCAGCCAGAACTAGGCAACTTTAAAGTAGCAGTGGCTCTATCCCATATAGCAAGATGCTGGTCTGCCACTTCTTATCTAGGACACAGGGAATTGGTGAAAACCAGCTTTTGTATTTCACACCACCTTCTTTTTGATACTTCTTACCTCTCACCCTGGGATTCTGCTGATTCAATGATGAATGGAGATGATGGTAGATATTAATTATTGAGTGCTGATTGTGCTACAGTGCTTGGCACTATACATGGATTCACTTATTCCATATTCGTGTTGTTGTTTTTCTCTTTTTAAGAGGAGGGAACTGAGATTATGTATTTGTCTGTAATCTTGCTGCTAGTAAGTAGCAGCGCTAAGGTTTGTACCCAAGTCTGACTCATGAATGCCTGCTTCTAACTACTAGAAAATTCATCCCCATAGTGGAAACTATTGGCATTGCATTTGGAACATGAGGGAAGGCCACGATTCAGTGTGATCTGTTTGCTTCTTTCTAGTCTTTTCCCCTCACGTGTCTTATATTGTTAATCCTTGGTGCTGTCTGGGAAGACGTGGAGTCTAACTAATGGAACCCCTTGCATTGGCATGGGAGCATCTACTGCAGGCCAGGTAATGCGCTGAGGGTGGTCCTAGTATTCCTGAGGGTACCATATGGGGACAATTTTATTAGACCCATTTTGTAGATATGGAAATAAAAAGGCTAAGAGAAGATAAATAACTAGGTCTCAGTCATACAATAAGCATGCAACACAAAACTTTGAGCCAGGATCTATCTTTCAAAGCTCTTTATTCTTACCACTCCTCACACCACGTCCATAATATACTAATGTCATGTACAATCTGGCCCAAGACAATGTCATAACCACACCAGAGAGTCTTCCCAGGGGAGAGCTACTTCAGATGGTTCAGGACCCATGAAAAACATCTAAAATCAGAAAAAGATTTCCCCGGCAATTCTATTACTCTGAGGAACTTCAGTGTGGCAGGATTTTCCACTTTCTTTCTTTCTTTTTTTGGGTCAGAACTGAGAAACAGAGCTTTCTCAGACCTAATTGCACAAATCGTCATAAGAAAAGCAACTGCTATTTTTGCTGGTGGTTTAACACTTTCGGCTTGCTGCTGAGACTTACACTTTTCTCCTTGCTTCAGCTGTTTAGTTGGGCAGAGTTAGAAGCTCCCAGTGTGTGGGTAGCAGATCACCTCCAGCCAGAAACATAAAAGGGACCGTTCAGTTGGGAGGCCAGGCTGATTATCTTCATTGCCTTGGGTTTTTCTCTAGCTCCCATTTATATTAATAGTTTTCAACACAGCCTGCAATGTGACCTGAGCTAACCTTCCTCAGATTTGCCCTCTCCATTCGCAGCTCACTTTGCAGCCTGGCCCTGGTCCTCAAAAAACAGAGTCCACCAACATCTGGGATTTGGTGCATAAGTCATCTCTCCCGTTCACCACAACATGCATTTTATTTCCTTCTCTTTATTTGGTAACTTTTAATTTTCAATCAGCCCATCAATTTATGGGACACACTGTCTCTGCCAGGCTGTGCAGGATGCGAGGAAATAAAAGAGTCCTTGCCATCAGGAAGTTCATAGCTTATTCATTTAGTCATTTTAAATTCATTGTCAAACCACTAGGGCCCCCCACAGTGATTGGCCCTGGTCCCTGCACTCAGACAGAAGCCCTGTAAGCAGGCTGATGTGATAACTCATAATGGCAGCTGAACAGTGGAGAGAACTGAACATCGTCCCTCCCTGTACTTGGTCTTGAAGTGATAGTGGAGCTGAGCTCCTTAGCAGCTGAGGGATGGACTCAACAGTATTTTACTCAAATGGTATACTCATCCAGCCTTTGGCCAGCACTTTGCAACATGCAAATGTCCCCTATACTAAACCAATCTCCTTATGGTTCATTGCTGGAAAACTTCAGCTCTTAGGCACAGTCTATCATATTTCACCAGCACTGAACAACTCATTTGTTCAGACTATTACAAATGTGCACGGCACATACCCCCATATCTGCAGTCTGATTGTTACCTTGACAGGGAGTTAACTCAGTGATTATAGCCTCGATAATAACCGTATTTAGATTGTGCTTTTTAACACATGCTGTTAACCACAGAGCACATTCAATTTTTGTATGCAATTGATCCTGAAAAGCATGAGGAATCAGAAACTAAACTTACTATAAATCATTGAGTGAGTCAAGGTTTCTTTCTCATATTTCAGAATGATTTAAGGATATGAGCATCAGGGTATATATATAGATTTTTCATAATGAAATATGGTATCTTCCTTCCAGAAAGCTGCTAAAGTATTTACAAACATCATCTTATTAAGCCTCATATTCCTTAAGATAGTTAAGGCATACATATAATCCATTACATTGGTTTTATTGGTTTTATACAAACATTTTTGCTGCTATATGCAGGGGGATATTATGAGATGACTGTCAAAGTCATAGCTTCCACGAGAGCCTGGCTGAGACGTTTAATCTCTTAGTTCTCCAATTGATATACTCTTCACTTCATAAACAGATATACGGGCACACAACTCCTCATTAAAATTAAAATAAAATTGGAAGCTAGCATATGTCTCATGTCTAACTAACAAAGTAGCTCCAAATCCTCTATCTAAAAAAAGATGACAAGCAAGCTAGGGAGATAGGACTTACCCACGTGTTAATTTAAGTAATTGTACAATGCGAGAGTAAGACAGTGCATGGTGGGTTGCCGGATTCCTGGTAGAGATGCTCAGATCTGGGAGATCACAGGAGGAATAGCTCCCGGGGACTTAGAGAGGCCCCTTGATTTTTTTACTGTCCTAAGTGAAAATGCACAATAATTTCTGTAGCTTTACAGTTGAGTCCCTGCAAAGCTCAACTGTATGATTTGATTCTGAACCACCCACGTGAGTCAGCCTTGGAACAAAGTTCATCTTGTAGACATTACAAAGCCAGTCACAGTCTGGTGGCAGAAGAGTGTATGGTGAGCAGTATCAAGTTGGTTGGGAGGGAAGGCCTGTCGGGTGGGGGGAGAGAGACAAGAAAGCATAGAAAAGGCAGCACATGAGCTCTGTGGTCTAACCCGACTGAAAGGAATTCTGGACCCTTCTCTTGGCTTTGCCATTTGTAAAATGTAATTTTCATGGAAAGATGCAGGAGTATGAGAGGAGGCAATGTGTGTGTTAATTTTCTCATTCATTCATTCATCTGCTAGGAACAGCCCTTGCATCTATAAAATGGCAGTAATAATAACTCTTCTGCTACAGGTTGTTTGCAGCAGTGTACCTAGAGGGTGTATACTGAATCCTCTGAACATTCTAAATTTATGAACATACAGCACCATTAAGTACTACGGACATGTGCTATCCTACAGAGAAGATTTTGATATGTCATATTGGAAATGAGTACAATTTAACCACATTTTTAGCTCTGTAAAAATACTGGCTCAAGTCCCATCAACTCAGGACCTAGTATGTAATGTGGATTCTTGCTACAACATAGAGTTTGAGGCTGATCAGGTCCTGGAAATGACTCTGACTTCCAAGTCCTGGGTCAGGTTCTCTAATAGCTTATCTTTTAGTCCTTTGTTCTGTAGTGCAGCCTGGTGGTGTGTGATTTTCACACCAACAGCATCACTTAAAAATATGCAACTGAGTCAAAGAGGGAAGGAAACACCTCCTCTGATGGGATAAGATTCTTTGTTAATCCTGGCGGGGCCTTGAGAACATGGCATGGCCTCTTTCTCTTTTTATTCCTGTGAGGAGGCTGTTTTGGAAAGGTACACCCCATGAACAAACTCAGGAGCCAAAATCATCATAACTTTTACGAAGGGCTGTAGTTTTACTTCTATAAATGAAGGAGCTTGTTTCTTATAATTTTCTGGATCCCTTAAAGCCTGCTTGGATGACCAAAATATATACTATTTGTTTCTCTACTTTAAAAATTTGGCCTTTTAGCACAAAAATGCTGGGGACTGAAAACATGAGCTGAAAGCACTTGTTCTGTTTGTATGACCCTGGGCAAATCCTTTACCATCCCGGGACTTCAGCTCCCTGAGTACCTGACGAGGGGCTAGGACTAGGTGGCTTTTAGGTTCCCTTCTAACTCGGGCTTTTGGGGCAGCCTGACTCAGTCTCATCACAATGCTTATTCCAGGGCTCGCCCCCCACACCCCATTTAGGATCCTGGAGAAACACAGCTTGGCCTTTTCTCAGCACTACCTCTGTAGGGAAGCAACAGGTTTGCCATTAGTTGACAGCGCTTAAATACCTCCCCCCCGCCTTTTCTTTTTTGAGACAGAGTCTCACTTTGTCATCCTTGGTAAAGTGCCATGGCATCACAGCTCACAGCAACCTCAAACTCCTGGGCTTAAGCAATTCTCTTGCCTCAGCCTCCCAAGTAGCTGGGACAACAGGCGCCTGCCACAACCCCCGGTATTTTTTGGTTGTAGTTGTCATTGTTGTTTGGCGGGCCCGGGCTGGATTTGAACCCGCCAGCTCCAGTGTATGTGGCTGATGCCCTAGCTGCTGAGCTACAAGCTCAGAGCCTCTTCTTTCTCTCTCTCTCTCTCTCTTTTTTTTTTTTTAAATCGCTTGCCTCCTTTTCTGGACTAGATGCTCAATATTTGTTCTTGGATGCTAAAGGATGTGGGCCTCTTATTCTCTCCACCTTGTGCCCTTTGTTTCTTCCAGATATGTGACAGTGGACATCCTGTGTAGGTTGCAGGATGCCCTGGCCATACAGGCCTTGATGGCTTCCTGACATACAAGACAGAGCAGTGTATTGCAGCAAGCAGATGGTGGCTAGTTGTGTGGATGAGAAACATAACACATCCTCTGAATACTAAAGGCAAACAAGCCTTTGATGCTGCTAATTTAAATAATAGGAGAGCAAGCAAATATAAAGATCTAGATGGTCAATGTGTAATGCATTCAAAGTTGTACAGTCTTTGGCAAAATAGAGAGTGGCTGCTTAAGGTACTAAGGCCTGAGGCAGCCTAGACATTACAGCACTGGGTATCTCATTCTTAGTGAGCCCCCCCACACTTCTACACATGCTATGTACCCTGTAGCTCATTCATTTCAACCTTACTAGGTAAAGTCCAACTTTAACCTTGCCCGATGTTCTATTGACATCAGTAGCAACCTATTTCCCATTTTGTCTTTTGAAGAATCTTCAACTTTTTCTCTTTTTTCCTGGTGGGTTTAAATATGCCTTTGGTTAGCCATAGCCTCCATGGCAGAGAGAGAGAGGGAAGAGGTGAAAGAATTAATTGAAGTGCATGATGAGAGAGTGGCCTGTATTTTTCTGTACTCCTGGGCTTTCAAGGTTGCAAGTAGAAAGGACTAAAAAAATGCAATAGAGCCTTTCTTTTATCTGGTGGTTTTTTGGCTACCTGAGGCCATCAGAAGGTTAAAAAGAAGTCATTTTTTTTTTTTTGCATATGTGAGGCTTGAGATATATTAGAATAGAGAGGAAAATAAGACTTTATTTCCAACTCATAGTGGTTTCATGTACCTGCCTGTAGTCACATCTCACATTGTAATTATATCACATGGACATGGGTCTATGCAGGATGTGTCGGAGGAAATAGATTGCAAGATAAATATTTTCTTTCTTTTTTTCTTTTTTTTTTTGTTACAGTTTGGCTGGGGCCAGGTTTGAACCCGCCACCCTTGGTATATGGGGCTGGTGCCCTACTCACTGAGCTACAGGTGTCGCCCCGATAAATATTTTCTTATAGGAAAAAAAGATTGGTGCTTACATTTTTATTGTTATAATTTTTCTGTGCTTTTGATGGATATGCCTGGTTATTTTTTTTTTAAAGGAAATCAAAGAGAGAAAAGAAAAAGTTAAAGCAGAACTGTACACATGATGGAACCCTATTTAAAAAAATACACAATTATGTATTAATTATCTTTGTTCCTTTTATGCTTCACTTGTTGGAAAGGATCATTGAGGAATAATAAGTGGATAAGCCATGAAGACTATTTAATTGGGGGAAAAATAAAGAATTCTAAACACTGCATTAATTTTCCAGGTAGGCCAGAGATGCTGATGTTGTCATTGAAAAGAACTGATTTTCTACACTACTGTTAACAAAATACATTTATCTCCCTGGAAACTTTAATTGAACTAATGTTATAAATAATAGCAGCCAGAGCTTTTGCGTGCGAGGAGACATTTGTATCTGCAGCTGTTCTTCTTTTCCGAGGAGTGTTGGGAGTGAGGTGTGAGGGTGAAGGGACTTGGAAGGCAAAGGTTTCTGGGCACGCTTTACCCCAACTCCCAATTCAGTTGACCTTTGTCTCTCAGCTCATCCTTTTTAATTTCTTGTGTTTTCCCAGCGGGGGTTCTAGAGCTGCTGAGTCAGCTAGTTAATGTGCCTGGACCCTCACCTGAGCGTTCTCCTTGGCAATTAGAATGGGAATAATTTCTTTCCTTTTTGAAGGGCCTATGAGATGCCTTCCTTCAGTTCTTCCTTAGGAATGTCACGTCACATCCTTACCGATTAGAGTCTATTAGTCTGAGGGTTTCACTTTCCTGACAGCAAATTTTACGCATATGAACCTAAGGATTCAAATTGGGGCCCTCAGCAGGCTTCTTTGGGACACTGAGAATGCCTGTGTTACCCAGAATGGAGTTTTATTACCATTGGAGGTAAATAGCCCCAGGCTGTGATTAATCCTGGTGTATCTTCAGCAAAGCACCTGACTCAATCACTCAGTGCACTTTTGCTGATGCCGGCTTTCCAGGTCTGATGCTGCCTTTGGCTGAAGCACCATCAAGAAAGGGGCTGGGGAAATGCTGATTTCAGTTTCTCGCGATTGACCTTTTAGGCTTAGAGGCCCAGCACCTTGCTGGCCGCAACTCAGACTTTTTGCTGGATCATGACTGAGTTGAGGTTAGTGTTTTATATTTCTCTAGAGATGATTCACAGAGTCACTTGATCTTTACTCCAGCCCCGTGAGAGGATGTTCTTGCATCTTATATATAGACAGGAGCTTTTGAGAAGCTGAGAAAAGAAGTAACTTGTTCACAGGTGCGTGGTGAGTCAGTGGCAGATGAGAGCCGGAGCCCAGCGGGCTTGCCTTGTTCCTTTTTTTTTCTTTTAAACGTAGTCTTACTCTGTCATACTTGGTAGAATGCTGTGGCATCATAGCTCACAGCAACCTCAAACTGTTGGGCTCAAGTGATCCTGTTGCCTAAGCCTCCCTAGTTGCTGGGACTACAGGTGCCCACCACAATGTCCGGCTAGTTTTTTTCCATTTTTGGTAGAGATGGGGTCTCACTGTTGCTCAGGCTGGTCTCTATCTCCTGAACTCAAGTGATCTACCCTGCTTCACCTCTCAGAGTGCTGGGATTACAGGCATGAGCGACTGCCCAGCCTTCCTTGTTCCCTTTTTTAGGGATGCTATACGACATCCTCCAGTCCCCTGCTCCACCTGTCACCTCTCAAAAGAGCCAAACAGCTTCCTCGGGGCCAGCTCTCAGGGCTCGAACCATCCCCACCATCTCCTCCTCCCTCTGCTCCCCTTTTTTCTCTTCCTTCTCTGCTTCTTCCTCATGTGGCAAGATAATACCTCCAACTTCTCATTGCAGGAGCATAGGATATGTAGTTTATCAACTGCATAAAACCAGCCAAAGACCAAGTTTTATGTATTACCTTCCGAGACTGGGGGTGCTGGCCACCTCACAAGGCCACTTCCTTACTGGGCAAAAATCTACCTTTTTTTTTTGCAGTTTTTGGCCAGGGCTGGGTTTGAACCTGCCACGTCCAGCATATGGAGCCAGTGCCCTACTCCTTTGAGCCACAGGCACCGCCCCCCAAATCTACCTTGTTATAAATTCCAACGATTGCTGCTCCACTGGTTTTTAGCCTCAAGAAGGCTTCTGTGCTGTTGTTTGTAGATTTTTTAAGACTGCCTCCTTCCTGGAATTTGAAGCGTTGATAAGTTCATGACTTCAATAGCACAGAGAGAGGGCCCATCATCCTTTCATGATTCATATGCCTTGGGTGTGCCTCAGCGCCGATGTGTAAAGGCGAAGGACATAATCTTCTATCCTGACTGACTGCAAATGAGCCATTCAGCCACTTCTTCGAACGTGGAATGGATGTGTTACACCCGTCTCCAGTGTTAGCATATGTGGTTTCACACTATCCCAATATATAATAAATTTTGATGTTCACTATTTCAAGACAATAAGCTCTCTGTATTCTTTAAGGTGACTTTGCAATTGCAAGGTCTCATTAAAAACTACTGGCAGTGAAGGAAAGGGCTGGGCGTTGGGGGGGGGACCCCTGTTCAGGAAGGCATTTGTCCTTATTGCTTCTTTTATTGGTACTTAATTAGATATGTACTAGAGCCTGCAGGAACTAATAAGAGAGCACAGGAGGTAGGTGAGCAGGTTGAATTCTGAGTAATTCTCACAGCTATTTTTCATTCACATTAGTTTGATCCGCAAGGACTTCACCCTGCAAACCTCATCACCACGTCCCCCACTCACTCCAACACACAGTTAGGCTTGTTCCGTGGCCTCTTGTCCATTTTAGAAGGTCTCATTTCTTAATTTTGTGTAGCACAGCCCACACTGCCTTCTGTAGTTTCATCTCACACTGTTTTTCCCTCTTTTCTCTGACCTCGAGTTCTTTTAGTTCTTTCAAGATCTCATGTTCACGGAAGCCACAGGACCTCTGCACTTGCTATTTCTAGAATGCCAAGGTCACTCCTGTTTCTCCTTTTTCAGGCTAAAAGGAAAGGTACCTCTTGTGTTTTACATTTGCACCATAAGATGGGGTTTGTTTTTCAACTGAGTAGTTTTTGATCATTTATTTATGTCTGCCTGCTCCATGGGCCATCAGCACCCTATGAGCTCACCACCGTTTCATCAATGTCTATCAGAGAGGTCACCTAACAGGTAGCGAGGAAATATTTGCAAATATGAATAAATGAAAAAGCTTCAGTAGGAGTCTGGCTGCCTAGTACATGGCCTCTCATCCTAGCCTTCCTGATGGTTCCATCAGTTAAGTCTCATTGCTTGGCCTCAGTCTCCACATCTGGATAGCCAGGCATCATTTCTACCTGGTCTCTGGCACAGGGTTAGTGCAAGAATCAAATGAACTGCAGGTGAACAAGGGTGCTGTAAATGTCAGCGTGTGCGGTGAATATCAGGTGTGAGGAAAGGCGGAGATGGAGTAATCCGAGCATTTCTGCCTTGAAATGTTGAGGATTGGTTTCTTCTTGAGGAAGGAAGTTAATTTATATAAGGCTCTTGGTGATTTCCTGGTCTGATTCACAGCACAAGGTGGACCATGCCTTGCTCTCAAGGTGAATTTACACGTGGCCTGTGTCAGCGGCAGCTGGGGCGGACATGAAAGAGAGAAAATTTACAGGTCAGGTGTGAACATAAACTGATCGTGGGTGGGATTAAGAGACCCATGACTCCCCAGCTGGAGAGCAAACACAGCCGATGACATGTGTTTTTCCTGTGTGGTGGTGGACATATCACCGTCCTAAGATTCTGTGGATCTGTTTCTTAAAACTACATTTCAGGTCCACGGGAAGGAGCTGCCAGCCTATTAGATTAAGCCCTTTGGGCAGGGTTTCACCAGAGGCCCGTGGTTGCCTTTAATTTTTTTAAATTATGAAAGGCACATGCTATTTGCAGCTATATAATCCTCATTGTCCTGTCCTTAAGTGCATTGCACAGAAATGGTCATTATTAATAGTTTCAATTCTGTTCTCAAGATTTTGCTTTGCATATACAAACTTACTTTTTAATAATCTGGCAGTGTTTTATATGTATGTTGTCCTTCAGCCTGTGTTTTCATTTAGCAAAATATAAGCCTGCTTTCTCTAGTCAGGAGTATATTCAGGAGGAAAGAGGACAGCTTCATTTCTTGCAGGGTGTTCTGGGCAGTTTCGTCAGTGAGTGTGTGGGGCAGCACTCACCTGCGAGCCTCTGGACTCCTGCTCTGGAAGCTGTAATACATCTCTCTTGCCTGCCACACACAGCAGAGGCCACAGAAACAGGGCAGGGAGCCAAGAGCCCTGCCCTTGGCTCAGCGTGTCCTGTCTCAGCCACGTAGCTAGGTGAGACCTTGGCACTTAGTCTGCAGTGAGATGGGGGTAGCAAGACTGAAACGGGATTGTGATGAGGGTCAGGGGCTCTGAGCGTGGGCATAATGCTAAAGCTTGTTTTCTGTGGCTAAAAGGAAGCTGGTGTTGTCCAGGGTCAAGCATCAGGTGAGCACAATGAGGGACGGTGTAGACTAGTGGTTAAGAACATGAGCTTTTGGAGTTGCACGGAACTGGGTTTCAATTGGTGTGACACTAGGTTCGTGCCCCTTGGCAAGTCACTTAAGTTTTTTAAGACCAAGATAATAATAGCATCTCCCTCATAAGACTGGGAGAATTAAATGCAACAGTGCTCATGGATCCAAGGACACCCTTGGTCACAAGTAACAGTGGCTTAACCTGAAGGGTATATAACGTTCACTTCAGCAAGCTGTTTAGGTGAGACAGTGCCTGGGATGCATGTTTATCTCAGAAACGAGGTTAGATTCTTCAACTTTCCTATGCTCGGTGTCCTCTAGATGGTTTCTCTTGGCAAATTAGCACCGTCTCTGTTAAGTAAGTGTTTAGTATAAGTCATCACGATGATGCGATGTGAATTTGATTATGGTGATTCTTCTTCCACATCTCAGTACAGCGGTCATGAGAAGGGGAAAAATCCCAGGAGATAATACTAGTATCTGGTTTATCCGCAATCATTTACAATGTCTTTTAAATTAGAAAAAAGTAACAGATAAAATTATATGTATTTATCATGTACAACATGACTGAAGTATGTACCTATCGTGGGATGGTTAAATCTTGGTAATTAATAAATGCATTACCTGACAAATGTGGTGAGAACACTTACTATCCGCTCTTTTTTGCATTTTTCCAGAATACACTGTCTTCATTAGTTACAGTCACCATGTTGTACGGTAGATCCCTTGAGTTTCTTCCTCCTATCTAACTGTAATTGTGTATCCTTTGATCAATATCTGACATCTGCCTGTTATTTTTTATACATGGCTGTTCCCAGGATCAGGGCATCTTCCAAGGCCCAAGGCTATGATCAAACAGGGGAAAGAATATAAATGAGTCCGAGAGGCCAGGTGGCCTCGTGTCTGCAGAGACCATCATCCCCATCAGGAGGGGTTTGGCCTTCACTTTGGAAACCTGGTCTGTCCCGTCTGCCAGTTACTGCTGCCCTCTCCTAGGCCCCTGAACACAGGTGCCCCTTCCACCAAGGCCCACGGCAGGCCCGTCAGAGCCAGCCCCCGATGGCAGCCTTTGCCCAGATCTGACCTCCCACTTTCTCTCGCCTTCTGGTGGACCCAGCTCTTGCCTTCTTAGTTTGCCAATCCCTGGCTTTTGTTCCTGCTTCTTTACCTGCATAGTTTGGCCACTTGTTTAGATTCCTTCTCTTTTGACCGACCTCAGAACCTCACAGCTTCTGCCAGCCCTTTTTCCCAGCATCCTCACAGGTGGGACAGCCTTGACCTCTGCTTTGCTGATCTTCCTGATCTTGACTCCTAGGCCCACATTGATATTTTTATTTTCCTGCTGTGCTGCAGCTGCAGGTTGGATCCCGGACAGTTTTGGTAGGGATGCTGCCCACCTCCCCGGAGTTAGAGCCATGGAGCAGCGGGGAGCGATATTTGCAGATCTGTTTAAAACTTTACTTGGGCATAAAGAATTCCAGAATCTGTATCAACAAATTGACATGCAATCAGCATGCAATCCTTACAGTATCCATGAAGCTGTTAAACACACAAATTACGTGACTGAATCTTAGTCTAAAGCTCATCCTTGCTAAACGCCACCTGAAAAGGTGACAATATTTGCAAGATGAGCAATCACCGGGATTAACTGAAATGTCATCTCCTTCAAAAGAGAGGGCGTTTAACTGTCAGTTGCAGTCGTCCCTCAAGCAGGAGGTGCGGAAAGCCTTGGCGTGTGAGCCAGGTATCTTGTTTGCTTCTCTAGACACATCCCGTGCCCTCCCCGCGCTCCGCTCTGTGTCCTTGCAGGCTGACCTGCACGGACTGCATCTGTGGGTTTCATTGCCATCTGGATTCTGTCTGCATTTCATTAGTGGGAGGAGCAGGCAGGAGGTTGTAGAACTGGGGGAGAGGATATCTATTCCCCATTTCCTCTGTGTAGTCACCTTGGGCTGGCTGTGTCTTTTCATTGATGACCACAGACCCTAGGGATAGTCCTTTTCGGGTTCCCTGACCTTTTATGCCTGGGAAGGTAAGAGCTCCCCAGCGTCCTCACCTTTCTTACACGTTGTGGGGGACCACAGCATCCCTGGCAGTGAATCCCTGCCTATTCTTCCCATAAACCATTTCTTTAATGTATTATTTTCTTTTCAAATGACTAAATCTCATTACTGACCCTGACTGTCACAGGTCTGAACTTAGAAACCTGGATCACTCTCTGGCTTCGCCACTTCCTATCTGTGTAGCGTTGGGTATGTTTCTTAACCCCTTTGAGCCCGGGGTTTCTCATCAGTAAAATGGCGGTGGTGATAAACCTTGTTTCTGTTGACCTCCCCAGGAAGAAACAGTGTGGAAGCAGAAGCATCCTGTGTACAGGGAGGAGCTACTCAAGTGGGAGTTGGGGGAAGGGAGAGGCTTCGGGCTGGAGCGTGCAGGTCTCTGGAGAGGGCAGCATCCTCTCACCCCCCACCCCCGGGTACAGTAATGAGAAGCAGCTCTGGCAGGAGGGCAGGACCCAGTAGATTATCCTTCAAAGCCAGGCCCTCAGGACCTCCTCACCTATTCACCTCAGCCTCTAGGTCCACCTCCTCTGGAATACAGATGAGAACTTCTCTAGTTACAGACAAATTACTTAGTGATGACATTAGTTTCTGCTAAGATGGATTATAAGACCTTTGGAAAATATAGTTAGTGGTCAAAAAAAAAAAAAGGAAATTGTCAAAATGATGCCAAAAAAGATAGATGAAAAGGTCTATCGCTGGGTCTTTGTGTTTCAGTATTCAGAGTGCAGCATGAGGAAGAGTCAGTCCTGTCATTTGTGTCTGTGCTAACCTGACGCTGTGGCTTAAAAGAAACGGCAGTGGTGTTTATATTAGAAGGTGCTTCGGAAGGCCTGGGCCTGCACTTTGGGAGGATGTGGCCCCTACTCTAGGAAATCACATTTTATCACATCAGTTACCTCATCTTCTTCCCATTGTCCTCAAAGGACTTATCATTCTGTGAAATTATCTTCTGTTTGCAGTTTATGATGTATGTGCATCCCCTTTCACCTGTATCACTCACCTGTAAAGAAGGTCAGCTCCTTGAACAAATGCCTGGGACTGAGTGGATACGCCACTATATTTGGTGAATGAACAAAAGAATGAATTAATAAGTGAGGGACAGATCCCTACGTATCACATGTGTATTGGGCACAGAGGAGGGCTCTGGACTTCTAAGGAGCTCACGTCTCATGCTTGCATTCTTTCCGTAACTTAGAGGCACGGGGCCATTCCAATTCTAAAACATGAAATGCTCACAACCCTACCAGAGCCAAAGGCACAGGTTAACTCCTACAGGATTTGAAAATGGGAGAACTGATTTTCAGTGGAAATGAAGGGAAAGTAGAATGAACAGTGGCTTAAGAGGCAGGCTGGGTTGTTCCTGAGATTCTCCATTTCTCAGTGGTTTCCCTTTGCCTTAGGTCTGTACTGTGTGTCGGGGGTTTCCGTGTAGTATCCCCTTTAACCTTCAGAACAACCCTGTGAGACACAGGAGTGGATGTTTTTAAGGCAAGTTCATTTCCATTTTGACCCGAAGGTGGTAGGATCAGGAGCAGGAGGGGTTAACCTGTTTAAGGTCCCAGAAGCAGGAGGCTGGTTAGAGGTGGGATGGATCCCAGCCCCGCATGACTCAGCCATCACATGTCCTTCCTCTGCCTCAACCCTCCACATACCCTCAATACCCCCTCCCTCTCCACACGCTCCTGCCTCACCCAGGGAGAAGAAGCAGTCAGAGACAGCACCTCCCTGGCTCCCATCCCCCCGTCCCCTGCACACCGGCTTCTGCATCACAGACTCTGCATCTCTCATTACTATAACTACTGTCCATGTTCCTATTTAGGACGCCCCCCTCACCCCCACCAGAGACTCTTGTGCAGAACATTTCTTCCCTCTCTCCCTCGTCATCACTTCCCCCACCCCCCAGCAGAACCAGCTCATGCAGTGTATGTATAATACATTCTGCAAACCCATCACACATAAATAAACATCTTCCCTCACTTCCATATTCTTTCAAGGCGAACTCCACCCCACCTCTCATTTCTCTGCTTCTCTTTACAGGAGAAATCCCCAGAGGATTTCTAAACACTCTGCCCTCACCTCCTGCCATTCCATTTTCTCTTGAATGCACCCTAGTTACATTTTGATTCTTGTCATCGTACCCCAAACAACTCTTATTAAGCTCACCAAAGACCTCCACGGGGCCCATTCCAAGGATTAGCTTTCCAGGATCATTTTCTTTGACCTCTCACCTGCATTTGGCATAATTGGTCACTCCCCCCTTGAAGATTATTCTTCATTGGGTTACTGGGTCACCAGAAATTTGGAGTAATCTTTCACTCCTTACTTTTTCTCCTATGCTAAATATAATTATCAGTACACTCTATTAATTTTATCTTCCTCATACACATATATTAAGAATCTGACCACTTTTCACCATCTCACCAACTACTGGCCCAGACCATCACCACCTGTCACCTGTATTGTTGCATTTGTCTGCTACAGGTTCCCCGATTCCACTTTTGCTGTGCCCCCATTCTCAGTTTCTTTTTAACCCATCAGCCAGGGTATTATTTTAAAATTAGATAATGTCTCTCCTCTATTCAGAGCTCCTCAAGTCTTCTTATCTAACTTAAAGTACGATATAGAGTGTACATGAAGTTTGTGTGCAATTCGCTATTTTAAACTGTTTTAAATGGCACACAAACTTCACCTACACTCTATATCATACAGTTTAACATAGTAAATTGCACATGAACTTTATGTCTACCCTGTACTGAGCCAGAGGATGGCCTGCGAATCTAAGGCGCTATACGCTTGGTGTGTTCGCCCTCATTTCTCACCACTCTCTCTTGCTGCGTCCGCTCCACCCAGCACACCTGATTCCTTGAACCTTGATGTCCCTTGAACATCCCCCACACACTCTTGCCTTTGGTCCTTCACATTTGCTGTTTGTTCTGCCTGTAATACCTCTCTCTTAGATATTCTCATGACTTGCTTCCTTCCATGAAGTCTCCATTCTTTTTTTTTTTTTTATTAAATGATAGCTGTGTACATTGATGCAATCATGGGATACGGTGTAGTGTTTTCATATACAATTGGAAATATTTTCATCAAACTGGCTAACATAGACTTCATGAGATTTACCTAGTTATTGTGTTAAGACATTTATACTCTTCTTTTAGAAAGATTCACTTGTACCCTTGTAAGACAAACTGTAGAGGTGATCTTTCCAATCACCTTCCCTCCTCCCATCTGTCCTTCTCCCCTCTCCTCCCCCTCCCCATATTCTTGGGCTATAATTAGGTTACAGCTTTCATATGAGAACTATAAATTAGTTTCATGATAGGGATGTGTACATTGGATACTTTTTCTTCCATTCTTGTGGTACTTTGCTGAGAAGAACATTTTCCAGTTCC
>CAUYQV010154787.1:0-12813 GCA_963574575.1 Galagoides demidoff | reverse complement strand
AGCCTCAAGCTATCCCCCTGGGTAGAGTGCCATGGCATCACAGCTCATAGCAACCTCCAACTCCTGGGCTCAAGCGAGTCTTCTGCCTCCGCCTCCCAAGTAGCTGGGACCACAGGCGCCCGGACAACGCCAGGCCATTTTTTGGTTGCAGCCATCATTGTTGTTTGGCGGGCCCGGGCTGGGGATTCGAACCCGCTACCTTAGGTGTATGTGGCTGGCGCCTTAGCCGATTGAGCCACAGGCGCTGAGCCGATGCTGCAGATTTCAGTGCCCTGTGGTTTTATGTATCCGCTCTCTCACAGATAAGCCTCTTTGTACTAAGTGGAAGAAGGAAAGGACGACAGTATAGCAAAGGGAGTGCATAAAAGTATTCAAAGGGGATCCAGAAGATAGAGTATTCCAAGTACGGGATCAACATACTCACTGAGGGACTAATTTGTAAGGAGCCTCTATTTTATGATACCATATCAGGTGCTCTGAGCATTATTGTTCCGTACACACATATGAGATAGCTCACATTCGAAAAGCTCACTATCTGGATAAGACAAGTGCAGAGAGGATAATGATAGTATTTAAAGCTAGTCTCGTCAGAGACAAAGTATGCAATGCTTTATTGATGTTCAGTGGAGGACCAGATCTCAGCCGAAGGAGAGGAAACATACTTCACGGAGGAATTTCAGAGGACACTAAAGATGGATTTGCTGACACAGTGCAGAGGTGGGGAATCATAGGAGCAAAGACAAAATGTAGGAAAGCCGAAGGTGTGTTGGGTACAGAAAGTCATCCCGTGTGGATGCAGAGGAGGGCACTGCCGAAACCATAGGACTGGACCCGGACAAGGAAAGGCTTTAGATACTACGATAAAATACACACGTGTATCATGTGTGTGTGCACCTTTTTTGTTACAGCAGAGAAAGACTTTCTCTGCAAAGTGCTAAGTGGGAAGATGGGAGAAATGGCTCAAATCTACCTCCCTGAGAATAGGGGGAACAGAGTTTTTAAAGACAGATTGGTGGACAAAGGATTAGGCAATCATATTTGTCACTGAGGACTGTCACAGATAATCCTGGGAGCCAGTGCAATAAAGATTTTAAGGCAGACACCTGTCCAGGGAGGAACTTGCCTTGTTAGACGTCACTAACCAGCACGCTGGTCCCTATCTGTTTACTACTAGTTCACACTGAGATAAAGGCAAGAAATGAACTTAAACATTTAGGAATTTTATAACAAATTTCCATTGCCATCCAAATGCGTGGTTTTATATTTTTCAGTCCATGAAAGAAGAACTAGTTCTTCTCTAATAATCTGAGAAATCCCCAGTGTCACCCTGATGTTGTGTATAACACCGGGACATATCTACTTAGGAATGGGAGTCAGAATTTCTGGGTTTTTCTCTCCTAATTACCCTTCTCTCACTGGCCATGTTCTTTAATGCATTTCATTTTGATCTTGACATTTTTATTTTGCACCTTCATCCTAACCTGTTAAAATATATATCAGTGCATAAGAGTGACTCCCATGGAGTCCAGAGGGGTCAACAAACAAGGGCACATGGGCCAAATCGGGTCCTCTGGTTTGTAAATTAATTTCTGTTGGAAGAAAACCACAGTCATTATTTTGTTTTTAATCCACAGCTGCGTTTATGCTACAAGAGCAAAGCTGACCGTGCTCCAGGAAGATTGGGTCGCCATAAAATCCTGACACACTTACTAACTGATCCTTCATAGTAAAAGTTTTTGTGAACAGTGATGGAGGGTTAGGTGGAAGTTACTCACCAGGTACCTACGATTCTCATTTTCTGGATAGGAAAGAAAGCTCAGAGGACAGGCTGTTAAGTAATATTTCACTTTTTTTTTTTTTTTAAGTTTAGCACAGAACAAGAGGCAAGCTAATGAATGTTGATGAGACAAATGTGATTTTTGTTATGGATTTTAAAAGATCCTATCAGGTTTACATCCCAGAGATAATCACACCCACATTTAAGGTTATGTGGGAAGGTGAAAGTTATTTTAGTTGACAACTACTTTAAAATATTTCATGTTTAATATTTTGCTTTTTCTTCTAAAAGAGTAAGGAGGATGGGAAGAAGATTTTTGTCCTGGAAGTCGTAGCTTCTTATGTTGGTGTATTTGGAATTATATAAAACTGGAAAGATACTAATTGACACTGTTTCCTCTTCTCCCTAGATTGCTTGTTAGATATTTGTGTAGTGGGTATTGTTGTAAAGTGCGTTTACCCCATTATCTGCTATAGTGTTATGCCCGAAATTACCCTCAAGAAACACCCAGACAAACAGTCCAAGGCCACACCAATGTAAGAAGCAAGAGGTGAGCTTTATTTCAAGCCCGGGCTAGGACTCACCAGCGAGAGAGAGCGAGAGAGAGCCTCGAACCCAGGTTCTAGCAAGTTTTATAGGGTATAGAAGGCAAGAAGGGTGGGGTACAATTTTCATTGGGGGTCAGCACATGGGGAAATTGGGGTGATTGGTGGTCAGGGTATGGGGAGGTATGAGGAGGCTCTTGATTGGCATAGGGGTATTTCTTAATCATGAGGGGTGTGGGGTGGGAGTCTGGGGTAGTGTGGAGCAAAAGGGGTATGGGACAACTAATCACGAGGGGTGTGGGGTGGGGGTCTGGGGTAGTATGGAGCTACAGGGTGGGGTGTCCTTCTGATTGGCTAGTTAGGGTGCTTGATTTTGGGGAAAAGCCTAGTTTTAGGGGAAGCTGAACTAAAATGGCAATGGGGTCTTCAACATGGTGGGGGTGAAATAGAGAAGTTCTATAATTAAGCAGGAGTCTGGTGCTGGCCTGGCTCTCATGATAGAGAGCACATTTCCATACTCAGCTATATGCCCAGAAACAAAATAATTTGGCGACTAAGATTGGAAGGGTGGAGTGGGATTTAAATCTTTTATAAAATAAAGAAGAACATATGATCTATCTGTAAAATAAATTTGTGTGACAGAAAATATTACTCCCACTATATGAATGAAGAAATTGAGATTTAGAGAAATTATATAACTTGCCAATGTTGCATGGCAGATAAGTGAAAGAAACTATATTTCAGTCTAATTATGGTCTTCCCATTCTCCTAGCTAAAGTTTGATAAAAATAAATAATATCAAGTCAGAATACGAATTTAGGTGGAAAAAAGGGAAATGAGCAAGACTGGAATCCACAGAGGTGAAAACATTCCAAGCTCACTATAGACAAGATCAGGTGGGGAAAGGACACAGGAAAGCTGATAATAAGGACAAAAAAAATACAGGAGTGAAAAGAGTGAGGCTGAGCAGAGACAATGGTTACAGGCACATTGCATACATTTTGAATCATAAGACAGATTTCAAATTTTCAATTCTCTGCACACATATATATTTATGAATACATGTTATCAATAATGAAGCCAAATATCTGCAACCCACACCTAGGAAAAGGCAAGGGGTTGTAAATAGTCCTGCGTCTCACCTAGGATCTGCTCGTGGTCTGAAACAAATTCGTGCATCAATGCTTTGTTGCTTATAAATCCAGCCACAGGTGAATAGGTGAATAACATTTGCAAATCACTAATAACTTGGAAATGGGTATTGACTGTACCAGACCTGGACTATTCAAAGTCATCGCAAGGGTCTATTTTATTCAACTGCCTTTTAGAAAAAGGAATCTTTTTTTTTTTTTTTTGGCTGTTTTTTAGGAAAAGAACTGACTCACTCTCTCCTTACACATGTCTCCTTGTTCCCCATTTATGTGTGTGGGTAAAGGATCACAAATTCACACACTGGTTCTATATGCAACTATTTTTAAAGATGCTTTTGAATTTAAAGACTTTAGCAGATGAATTTTGTTTGCTAATTGGTTATCGCCTGCTTGTTGATAATCCTAAGGTCGATTTCGACATCAAAAGGAATGTACTGCCACTCCTAGAAGTGAGTTGTGCAGGAATTGCTCTGCCCTTGACTAGGTACTCTAGAATTCAGACACTAGCAAAGCGTCCCACGGGAATTCGTGGCTGTAAAAGAAATTACAGAACCATGGAAGGCTGCAAATGATTTTGCTACTGGCATTCTAGTCCACTGAGATGTTTTTTCTTTTCTACAATGTGAACCTGTTTGAAGTCAATCAGTTTTCAGTGTGAATTCCCCTTCCCCACACTGCCCACATTTCTGTGTTCTACATAAAGGCTCCCCCTCCTCACCCAATTTTCTGAGCCAGACTCAGGTTCTGTTTCTGCCTCTCCCCACTGCCTTCATCACCACCAACATCCAGGTGCTTGTTTTATTTGCTTTAACCAACCGCTATGGAGTCTACCTTTCTTGACCCATCAACCTGTGTTCATTGCCATTGCCCCGGACTTGTGTGAATTTACCAGGAATCACGGCAACCACCAGCAAACTGCCCGCCCTGCTTCCACCTTGTCTCGCTCCAATCCAGACTCATGCATCAACTAGAAAATTTTATCCTTAAAATTAGATCACATCATTCTTCTATTTAAAAGTCATTGCTGACTAAGTATTGCACGTAGAATCATATCCAGACTCAGTGGATTGGTCTACATCTGACTTTTAATTCTATCTCCTGCTGTATCTCTCCTCATTTGCATTCCTCTTACTCTAGTACCTAAGCAACTTCATATTTAGTTCATAAGAAGCATGTCTTGCTCATGCCCAGGACTTTACTACTATTTGCATTTGTAACACTATTCTACTCTTCTGCAAAGAACTAACATGTATGTGTCCTTCTGAAATTTTTCCCTATCCGATACCTCCCCTCACACATACATGCACACAAGTGCGTGTGCACACACACACATCGGGGCTATGCCTTGAATAGATGCATCTCTGTATGCCCCATCAACGCTCAATGCACTGGCATTTGTATTCATTTTCTACTGCTGCCATAGAAAACTGCTACATACATATTGGCTCACAGCAATATGTACTTATTGTCTTATACTTCCAGAGGTCAAAATTCTAGCATGGGTCTCATCCAGCAAAGTCACAGCATCAACAGGGTTGCCTTTCTTCTGGGGGCTTTAGAGGAGAATCCATTTCCTTGCCCTCCACCACTTGTAGAGGGTGTTGCCTTCCTTGGCTAATGGTATCTTTATACCACCTTAAAAGCCATTAAATCAGGTCAAGTACTTCTCATATCATGCTCACCTCCTTTTCTGCCTGCCTGAAGTCCTCTTTTTAAAGATCCTTCTTATATGTGGACCCACTTGGACAATTCAATCCCTACAGTAAGATCAGTAGATTAACAACCTCACTTCTATCTACCACCTTAATTGCACTTTGTGATGGAAAGTTACTTGTTCACAGAGTCCGAGAATTCGGATGTGGTCTTCTTTAGTGGAGAGGATATTATTCTTTCTACAACTCAGCTTGCTACTATATGCATGTGTTTACTTGTCTGTGAACCCTACCACCGTCTTATCCCTAGTAACACACAGACCTTATTAGTTTTGTGTGAGCATTGATGAGGGGACAGTAGTATTTGTCTCCTTATGGATGCCTTAGTGGTTAGTAAAATGCCTGGCATGTAGTAGGACGATAGATATTTTGAAAGAAGAGTCTAAGGACCACTTTAGTTCTGCACATATTATCTTAATAAAAGATATCTCTTCACTCCTGGAGAAGAAGGAAGCATATAATTCCATTTGATTTCCCCAATGCTATGTTTTCAATTCTTGAGTTATTAGAGTGTTTAGCCCTACAGAAATACCTCAGGGTAAGATGAGTGTGACTGTCCATAGCATTTCTTCAGTGTGGTAAAAGGGAGTAATCTTTCTTTATTTTAAGAATATAGTACTATTATTACTATTATGCATTAGTTTGTGAAGTTAACAGGAGACAAACAACCCAACTTCATGGTGTTAAATGAGATTTAACAGTTCTATTTCATTTTTATTTTCTTGTTTATTTATTCATTTATTGTTAGGGGGATTCATTGAAGGTACAAAGAACCAGGTTACATTGATTGAATTTGTTAGATAAAGTCCCTCTTATAATTGTGTCCCGTCCCCAAAAGGTGTGTCATATACTGTGACATCCCCATCCTCTCCCTCCTTCCCTCTCTCTGTTCTGCCCTTCCTCCACTCCCCATCGTGTACTAGGTCATTAATTGTCCTCCTATCAGAATTGAGTACATAGGATTCTTGCTTCTCCATTCTTGTGATGCTTTACTAAGAATAATGTGTTCTGTTCATTTTTATTGTTTTCAGTTTTATTTATTAAATTGAAAAATAAATCATATATGTTTATCAAAGATTTTAAAACAATGTTTTTCGATGTATATACACACACACATATGCACACACATACACATTGTGAAATAGCTAAGTCAACGAAATAATAACTTAAAACCTCACATACTTAACATTTTTTGTGAGAAGAACATTTAAAGTGTACTCTCTTCAATTTTTAAGCGTACAATACATTCTTAGTAACTATAGTCACAATGATATACAATAGATCTTTTACTTATTCTTCTTCTTTAAGTGGAATTTTGTATCTTTTACCACCGTCTCCCTAAATGCCCTATCTCCACCCCTACGCTCCTGTAAGCACCATCCTGCTCTCTGATCCTCTGCATTTGACCTCCTTACATTTCACATAGAAGCGCGATGGTGTGATGTTTGTCTTTCTGTGTCTGACTTATTTCACTTAGCATGATGCTTCCAGGCTGATCCATGTTGTTGGAAGTGACAACAATTTTCTTTTTTAAAAAACTGAATATTATTTTATTATATACATATATACTGTATTTTCTTTATCTATTCTGTTGATCGACCTTTAGTTTGATGTTATATCTTGACACTTCTTTTGGATATCAATTAATGAAACTTATAGATTTTAGATGATCTCATTAAATCAAATAGTGACCTGTATTTCACGCACAACTATTGTGTCTATGACCGTATGTCAGACGTATTCTCAATCACAGCATTATTAATTAACATTAGGTGTGGGGGTCCAAATCAGTGAAAGTCAGTAACTGTGGAGAAATACTGAGTTAGATAAAATTTAAGACAATTCCACTATTTCTCCCTTAAGGGATCTTGAAGATTATATCAGGTAGGAGAAACGTACAGAGTGTGTGTGTGTGCACACGTGTGGTGTGTAGAGGGAAGCACACTGCACTGAGGACATGACATAATTTCTGAGCATCCTGCTCCAGGGCCTTCTGAGGAACCATTGCAAGTCTCCAAACTGGAAGCTTTTTCCCCTTGTCTTTATTTTTCCTCTTTCCCCAAACTAAAGAGTATTTAATTTCTCACTGTATTTACTCAATTCTGATAATAACCCTTTACCTCTCTCTACCTACCCCATACGGAAGCTTTTGTGACAGATATTCCAGATGGGGATCTCCTTCTCTTTCTCTCCCTGTGTGGACCCTCGAAGGCAACAGACGGGCATTTTGACAGCTTCTCAAATGGACACACGTATATGTGTCAATAACCACTTCCGAAAGTTGACCAGTAAACCCCAGTCCTGTCCCCAGTGGCTTCTCCTTTTCTGTGGAGCAAGCTCCTTTTTCTTCTGAAAGCAGTAAGTAATTGATCCCAGACCATGTTATTTGCTTATGCTGATCATCTAATGAGCAACATAACTGCCGAGTAATTGGTTTTATCGGCTTTTCCAGAATGCTGCATGGAGTGTAAGCACCAGAAAGCATTGGTCTGCTTACAGTTCAAATCACTTTTAATTTTTTGGTTGCCTGATATGCTAGTGAGACAGAAATGTTTTAAGCACATAATCCCAGAGCCTAGCATAAGAGATGATTTTACTTTCTTAACTGCCGACATCTGCTTCCAGCCAGTTTTTGCCTTTAATCAATACTTTATGATACCCTACACAAAAATAAATGTTTGGACTCTCCCCTCCCCCTTTGGATATATGTCATTTGTTTACAAGACAAGATTTATGGCGGGGTCTATGAAGTATCTTTCTGGGGACTACAAAAACCTCTGAACTTATTTTACTCCCAATATGCTCCTAATAATAAAACTTAAATATCTATTTATTTAGCACAAATTTTCAAAAATAAATCAAAGTTTGATGAGATATGCTGTCTTGACTTAAAAATAATTTTGTGGTAGAATTTGTGAAAGGTGGGGGAAATAAAAGGGCACAAAATTATCTGTTGATAGTAATGGGGAAGAAGGATGAAGAGAGTTCTGGGGATACTGAAGAGCATCATTGCCTAATTGTTAGTTTGTCCACAATGAGTTCCCAAAATACTGTTCTATTTTATTGGACTATACTGAGTATATGTGAATATATAAGTCTTCATGTTTCAAAGATACATTGGAGTAGCTACTATAATTAATGAATGGGGTCTTTTTTTGTTGTTTAATACATGAGAACCATATTTCTGATCACTCTGACCATTATGTAGGGAACTTCTCAATAAAAGTAGGCAATCCATTTCTTCCTCATGATTTTCCACATAATTTATAGATCGGTGCCTACATACACTAAGTAAATTTGTACTGAAATTATGAATGAATAAGAAAGAACTAAAAAAAAAAATTCTTTCTTTTCTTTTCTTTTAAAATTACTGTTGGATTTGAGAACTATCTCAGGAGAAGCATCCATTAAGGTCCCATTTCAGAAACATACTGCACAGGACATGACATCCTTGGTTTGATGGTAATTCCAGGGACCTGTGTTGTATTTGAGAAGGTTTACATGCAGGCCTAATAGGTGACAAAATGTAGACTCTACAGTCTCTGGAACAGCAGGTGTGAGTCTGTATCCTGCCTCTATCTCTCACTAGCTTCAGGACTAGTGAGAGACTAGTGATTGCTTCATGAAGATATGAAAGACAAGCATGAGCTTTGGACTTCCTCTTTTAAACTAACCATGAAGAACTATAGATGCAGGAAGACAGTGTGGGTCTAGTGATTCCATGAAAAACCCCAGAAGACATGAAACACTTCTGTGAATTGAGGTATGGCAGGTGGTATCCTGCAGCACTGGGGTGGGACTGGGTAGATGGGGATGGAGGAAGTCTTCTCTTCTTCATCACTCAGCTAGAGAAAATTCCCGCCTGGCCTCAGAGAGTCAGCAGATCCTACTCAGATGCTAAAGCCACGTTCAAACTCCTGCAAACAAATACGAACTCTCTCACCTCCTTCTAACTTTCAGATCTCCTTCTTTCTCCTTCCTCTCCAAAGCCCAAGCCAAGGTGCATTAGTCTAAGGAGAATGCTGTCTCCCTTGCTAGGTTGTACAAAGGATTTAAAGGACAATGCATAATTGTAGGATTTTTCAGGTGGAAAAGCTGTAGGTGGAAAGGTGACAAGGAAGGTGGCTGATGCCAGTTCTGACGCACATTCTTTTTTGTCTCTTAACCTCACAGGAAGAATAGAAACTATAGTAATAGGAACTGGGCTTGGGCTCCTCCCTGTACCCAACAGCAGAGAAATTTTTCTGATACTTCCTCAGGACAGAATCTCTTGGCCAGAATAACCAGAAGCTCAGGAGATACAACCATTAAAAAGAACATATCAAATAAGACAATGTTTATCACATACATTTTGAAAAAGAGATCAATTATTTATAAAATAAGTATAAAACATATTTCCAATGACCTAAGGAAGAACATTGATGAAACAGCACAATTAAAAAATTAGTCATGAAAACTGTAATAGTTGTTGTCACAGCCTGCAGGACTCTAAGGAAAATGGTGATCTAGTGGCATCCTGTGTAACTGTGGTTCCCCGTCCCCGGGTGCAGACTGGTAGGTTCATCTGTATTTATGGCCACTCTCCATCATTTTCATCACTGCCTGCTCTCCACCTCCTGTCAGATCAGCAGCTCCTATGTTCTCACAGGAGCGTGAACCCTGTGTAAATGGCCCATGCCAGTAATTAAAGATGCTTACTTCTTAAGAAAATTTAATGCCTGATGATCTGAGATGGAGCTGTGGCAGTGATGCTAGTGCTGGAAGATAGCTGGAAGTATAGATTATCATTAGCAGAGATGTTTGATTGCACAGAAACCATTCATAATAAACCAATTGCTCACAGACTCCTATTAAAACCAACGCACCCAACCCTGGTCTGTGAAAAAATCATCTTCTATGAAACTGACCCTTATTTCCAGAAAGGTTGGGGACCACTGCTATATAGAATATAGGGAGTGTAAACAAAGTAGGGATTTTATGTAACAATGATGTATCAGTATTGGTTCCTTAATTGTGACAAATGTACCATGCTAATGTAAGATGTTAGTAATTAAAGAAACAGAGTACTAGGTATGAGAGAACCTTACATACTATCTTTGTGACATTTCTGTAAACTTTAAAAAGCAGTAACAAATATGGCATATTTTAATCCAATACATTAATAATCACTCCGAACATTAATGATGTAAGTATGCTAATTAAAAGATTGTCAGAGTCAATCAGATAAGACACAACTATTTGTTGTCAACAGGAAAGAAGCTTTAAATATAAAAACACACAGAGAATAGGGTGGCACCTGTGGCTCAAGGAGTAGAATGCTGGCCCTATATACCAGAGGTGGCAGGTTCAATCCTGGCCCCACCCAAACAAACGCACAGAGAATACATATAAAATGAACTTGATATGCCATGCTAACATTAATCAAGGGAAAGCAAGAGTAGCTATATCAATTTCAGACAGAAGAGGATTCAGAGCAGGAAAGTTATTAAGAATAAAGAGCGATAGTACATAATGATAAAGGGATTGATTACTCAGGCAGACATGATAATCCCTAACATGACAACAGTGTCACAACACCTGACACAGAAGTGGACTGACTGAATAGTCTGTGCTGTCTCTGAATGGGCGACGGGTAGGAGTGCTTGGCACACCTTTTGGGTGTCAGATGTAGAGGGACTCTACATAACAAAATTTTAACCTAGTTTTTGTACTATCACATTAACCTGAAAGAAACTTACTAAATGTAGAATATAAATGTCTTAACACAATAACTAAGAAAATGCCATAGAGGCCATATTAACCAGTTTGATGAAAATATTTCAAATTGTATATAAAGCCGGCATGACTGCATTAATGTACACAGCTATGATTTAGTTAAAAAAAAAAAAAAAGAAAGAAAGAAAGAAAGAAAGAGGAACTTCACAGAAAAAAAAAAAAAAAGAATCCTAGAAGAAAATGTTAGAAAAACTCTTACTGATATCAACTTAGGCAAAGAAATCATGAAGAACCCTAAAGGAATCCCAGGAACAAAAATAAATAAATAAAAATAAACAAATGAGACCAAATTAAATTGAAAAGCTTCTTAACAGCTAAGGACACAATAAAAAGAGCAAATGGTCAACACAAAGAATGGGAAAAAATATGTACATGATTGGACCAATAATCAGAATCTAGAAAAATGTAAAAAAATCAGCAAGAAACACCCAAACAACCCCATTAAAAAGTAGGCAAAAGACATGAACAGAAACTTTTTAAAGGAATATACACTAATAGCCAAAAAAGTCATGAAAAAGTGCTGAACGTCTGCAATCATTAGGGACATGCAGATTGAAATCACAATGAGGTATCACCTAACTTCAACAAGCATGGCTCCTATTAAAAAGTCTAATAACACTAGATACTGGTAAGAGGCAGAGAGAATGGAACTTTTACTCACTGTTGGTGGGACTGCAAACTAGTACAACCTCTATGGAAAATTATATGGAGATACCTCAAAGAACTTAAAGCAGACCTACCATTTGATCCAGCAACCCCACTGTGAGAGGTCTGTACCCTAAGAAAATACGTAATTTCATTAAAAGGACACTTGCATGTGAATGTTGATAGCAGCACAACTCCAAAGACATGGAAACCCAAGTGCCTACCAATGCATGAATGGATTGATGAAATGTGCTGTATACATTCTGTGGAGTGTTACTCAGTCATCAAAAAAAAAAAAAGATGATCTAGTAACTTTTGTGACAACTGAGAACTGGAGACTATTCTTCGAAGTGAAACATCATAGGAATGGAGAAACAAATACCTGTACTCCATACTAGGTTGGAACTGAATGATCGGCACTTAGTGAACATGTGGAAGTAAATCTCAGTGAAAATTAAACTGGGAGGGGGCCGAGAGGGAGTGGGTAAGTTCATCCCCACTGGGTCTGGTGCACACTGTCTGGGTTGGGGACACACTGATAAACTTAATTTGTGCAAAAAGCAAAGCATGTAAACAAAACACATGTACCCCCTAATATTCTGAAATTTAAAACAAATTAATAAAGATTTAAAATCAATTAGGAGACTAGAAAAAGTAGGGGAAATGAAAGCTAATATAAGCAGAAGGAAAATAATAAAAATTAGAGTTGAAGTCAATGTAATTGAAAATAAGAAATTCATTGAACAAATAAATAAAATAAAAATCCAGTTCTTCAAAAAGTTCAGTAAAATTGGTAATCCTATAGTTAGGATAACCACGAGAGACAGGAAGAAAAAGAGAGGGAGAGAGGGAGAGGGAGGGAGAGGGAGAGAGAGGGAAAGAGAGAGAGGGAAGGAGGGAGAGGGCGAGAATACAAAGAATTTACATCAAAAATGAAAGATGAGGCTCGGCGCCTGTGGCTCAAGCTGCTAAGGCTACAGCCACATATACTTAAGGTGGCGGGTTCAAATCCCCAGCCTGGGCCCGCCAAACAACAATGATGGCTGCAACCAAAAAATGGCGGGGCGTTGTGGCGGGCGCCTGTGGTCCCAGCTACTTGGGAGGCTGAGACAGGAGACTCGCTTGAGCCCAGGAGTTGGAGGTTGCTGTGAGCAGTGAAGCCATGGCACTCTACCCAGGGGGACAGCTTGAGGCTCTGTCTCAAAAAA
>CAUYQV010154785.1:0-10617 GCA_963574575.1 Galagoides demidoff | reverse complement strand
TTTGAGATGGAGCCTCAAGCTATCCCCCTGGGTAGAGTGCCATGGCATCACAGCTCATAGCAACCTCCAACTCCTGGGCTCAAGCGAGTCTCCTGCCTCTGCCTCCCAAGTAGCTGGGACCACAGGTGCTCACCACAATGCTCGGCCATTTTTTGGTTGCAGCCATCATTGTTGTTTGGCGGGCCCAGGCTGGGGATTCGAACCCGCCACCTTAGGTGTACGTGGCTGGCGCCTTAGCCGATTGAGCCACAGGTGCCGAGCCTACATTCAGATTATTGACATTGCAACCTGATGCTTACATTTATCCAGAAATGGTATAGTTTGTGGTAATTACACCAAGAATAAAGTTCTGGAACAAGTTTCTGTGCTAGCTGGAGCTCAGGGAATGAGCCCCTTTAAGCCCCAACACAGGTGCTGCTTTGCCACCCCTGTCCTACATGAGTCAGAACCATGAGTGGCAGCTACACACCCCGCCTTGGCTACTCACACACGATGCCATAGGTGCCCTCGCCGATGCGGTTCAGTTTCTCGAACTCCTTCACACTCCGGCACTGTCCTAGCTGGGAGAGAACGGCGCTGCAGTGTAGACATCCGGTGGTGAATGGAACAACTAAGGGTGGAGACTTCACACGCACCAAAGAGCCTACTCATGTCTTGCTCACCAAAAGAAAAGCAACCATACACAAGCTTTTCTTTTTTTTGGTTTCTTTTGAAAGACTACTCAAATGCAGTAGTGAGAAGAGGCAAAAGAGTTCAACAAGGAGTTCAATCTGTAACTTACTGAACAACTGGGTGAGATAACACTTTACCTTTGGACCAGCCCACTTGGGCTTTTCTGATGAGAAAAAGGGGTGATGATACTGGGCCAGTGTTTTGAATATCACTTAAGTGTCCTAACCACTCACTTTCCCATGGCCCACATGTCCACTGCCCAGTAACAGTAGCCACTGGCCACCTATGGAAACATTCTACAGCAAAGACTTCTGTCCACAGCATCCACACAGCAGCTTTTCCTTTGAGTTATGAAATACTATCCAGTGACATTCGGTCTTGGGATATGAGAAGGGACCCATGTGACTTCCAGATGAAATGAAACCAGTTGCCACCCACTTCTCTTTGGCCCTTGAGGCAATGTGGATGGGGTGAAGCAGTAAGACACACAGAACCAGAATGGCTGGCCCACCTTGTGGAAGGAGCTGCCTCTTTCTGGAGTGTGGAAGAGAAAAATGAAGGTCTCTCTTAACTGAATCACTGTATTTTGGGATCTTTCCTGTCCTAGTAGAAAGCCTGTACTCAAATACACTTATTAATGTGGTGTACTTCTAGGTGACCTGAATGAGCACTTTCCTTTGCATCTAAAAAGTACACCCAGGCCAGGAGTGGGCCTGTAATCCTAACACTTTGGGAGGCCGAGGTGGGAAGATTGTTTGAGGACAGGAGTTTGAAACCCCATCTCTATGAAAAATAGAAAAATTAGCCAGGTGTGGTGGCACATGCCTGTACTCCCAGCTACTCAGGCAGAGGCAGGAGGATCATTTGAACTCAGGACTTTGAGACCAGCATGAGCAAAAGCAAGATCCCATCTTTACTAAAAATAGAAAAATTAGCTGGGCATTGTGGTGGGTGCCTGTAGTCCCAGTTACTTGGGAGGCTGAGGCAAAAAGATCACTTGAACCCAGGAATTTTTTTTTTTTTTGAGACAGAGCCTCAAGCTATCCCCCTGGGTAGAGTACTGTGGCATCAACGCTCACGGCAACCTCCAACTCCTGGGCTCAAGCGAGTCTCCTATCTCAGCCTCCCAAGTAGCTGGGACCACAGGCGTCCGCCACAACGCCTGGCTATTTTTTTTTTTTTTTTGGTTGCAGCCATCATTGTTGTTTGGCGGGCCCGGGCTGGATTCAAACCCACCACCTTAGGTGTATGTGGCTGGCTCCTTAGCCACTTGAGCCACAGGTGCCAAGCCCCAAGTGAGACTTTGTAAGTCACAAGGAAGAAGGACAAGACCATGTGAGCAGGGGGCCACCTTGCTACCATACAACTTGCTGGGGAGAGATAGATGCACATTAGGTGAGGGAGAAGGGGGTTTGCATCCAGCTTCTACAAAGCCTGGGAAGGACTCTGGCCTTGGAGCGGCTGTGTCTGGGCTCTGCCGCTGAGCCTTGCACAGCCTCTGTTTCCTCATTTGTAAAAGGAGGATCCTAACACTTACCAGGGGTTGTTGTTCTGGTGAATTATTAACCATTAAAACCTTTTGGGGTCCCCAGAACATGTCATCCACCTAACTATTGATATGATTGTTAGTCAGTCATAACACAAATAGCTGAGAGGTTTTGCCTTTAATTAATTGCTCCATGCGTATAGCTTAATGACTTCAGAATTACTTTCTCCTTTTCTCCCTTTAGAAGGGATCAAGAATAGAAAGAGCAATCAGAGACTTGTTTGAGATCTTAGCTTTTATCGTTCCCTAGCAGGGTGACCATGGACGGGTTCCTTGTTTCTTGTTTGGTTTTTGCCAAACAAGTGCCCCAAATGCTAGGGCCTGAAAATCCCATTGTTGGGGGGAAAAAAATTGACAATTTTCATGATCAAAGACATGAGCGTGTTTCTGAGGCTCAATTTTCTCATATACAAAATGGGGAAATTAGACCTACCCTGTAGTGTGGCCCGAAGATGAAATAAGGACACCTTCATAAGAGCCCTGGTCACAGCCGTGTGTGCATAAATATTCTTTCTCTTCCTCCCTGACAACCTCCAAGTGCCCAGACCTAAAGAGTCTGCATGGATAAGGGCTTAATTTCGTTCATTCCACAAACATTTATAGATAGCTTACTAGCTAACCTCTACAGGGAAGACAGCTAAGGCCAGAGGGAAAGCCAAGCACAGAGGTGAAAACGTAGATAAGATCTCTGCCCTTGGAACCCCTTTAGCCTAAGGGGAAAATAATTAGATGTAATTTCAAAGAGCTATGAGACTGAATTAATAGTTCACTTCAATTGCTCCTTTCTATTTGCCAGTCACCATGCTAAGGACTGTCTGACTAACCCCTTAAGATGGCAATTATCCCCATTTTACAGATGAAGAAATCAAGGCCTTCAGAAATTAAAAACTCACCCCAAGCCACAGAGCTGGGTACAGGTTGGTTTCAAAGCTTAGTTCCACCTGACTCAGCCCTCATCCTTCTGGCCACTGCACTGTCTGAAGGAGGTTTATGCCACCATATCAGAGTCCAGACAAGGTTCTTAACGTGGCCAGTGTGCACACAGTAGAGATGAGATTTGAACCCAAGGCAGCTTGAACTTGAACCATGACACTCATACACCACAAAATACTCCTCTGTGGGTTCCAGCAACCTTTCAGCCAGCCTGTCACTTTCATCTAGGGATCTTAGTGTCATCCAGGAGAAAGCAGCTTCTTCAAAATGACTGATGGACATAAAATGGACAGAGGGAGGCAAACATGACAGATGAGATTTCACTTCCCCATGTGCTGGTATTTAGTTTCCTGCAGGGTCCATGCAATCACGAAGGGGAAAGAAAAGTAGGAAAATGGCCTGATAAAACTGCCCTGACCTTCAGTGCTGGTGCTGGTTTCAACAGAGGAGGCTATTCCCTGCAGAAGCCTTGAGATTCACTGTCTTGATTTTCAAGTCAACTGCTAATAAAAATACAAAAAGTTTCTTCCCTCTTTAATTATCATCTGCCCTCAGTATGCAGTTCTGAGAATGTGAGATCAAGTTTGAAGAGAAAGATCAGGGAGCCCAGAATGCCCAAACCAGGCCCCTGGAGAATCAGTGATAGTTTCTATAGAAAGAATCCACAGACGGGAACCCACCACAGACCCCAAAGAGAGGAGTCCTCTGCTGCCAGCCCAGTAAACAAATGGTGATAACTCAAAGTGAGCCATGGGAGCTACAGAGAGAGCCTAGAGGAAGGGCCTCTTACCCAAATTGGGGGTAAGAATGGTCAGAGAAGGCTTCCTGGAGGTAACTTCTAATATGAGAATCAACCAGGTAGAAGAATGAGGAATAAAATCTTCCATGCAGAGGACAAAAACCAAATGTATATACAAAGTCATAGAAAGCGGTGAGAAGTTTAATGAGCGGCTTATAATGAGCTTGTTAGCTTCTGCACCTTATAAGGGGTCAGGGAGCTGTGGGTGCTGCCCAGGAGTGGTGGGCTCCGGCCATATGATGAAGGGTTTTTTTCCTGTAGCCTGTGGGGCCACCCAAAGGCTTTCAGACAGGGGAGCGTTATCATCCAGTTTCCTTTTAGGGAGCTGACTCCAGCTGTGATGGCCAGTGAATCAGAGGGGTGAGCCTGCTGCAATCTTGGACACCACTGTGGGCTATGGCCCTGGCCTAGCTGTCCACTGATGAGGACCTGTGCTGAGGGGAAGTGGGGGAGAAGGAAGGTGGAAGCTAGAGGGCTTGGTAGTCATCATGAAGTTGGGGAACCTGATAGGGTGGTGGTTCTGGCAGCAACTGTTGGTGTTGAGATCAGGAGCATCAGGACAGGGAGTGGAACTGGGGGTGGGAGGTACCGGGAATCGTTAAGTCTAGCTCTGTGTATGCTGAGTGAGAGTGGCAGACACTTGAAGTTCAGGAAGAGGTGAGGGCTAGTTATGTCAGCCTCTGCTTCATTGACAAGGCCCTTGCCCCCAGGAGAGGCAGCCCATTCTGTACTATACATACAGAAAGGGGTTTCCTAGGCTGAATTGCTATTTGCTCAGATAACTCCCTAGCCTTCGGCTTGATTCCTCTTCCTAAAGCCCCATGGCTCATCCCCCTTCAGCTATTTGAAAGCAGCAGTAGTGTTCTCACTGCCATCTTCCTTCCAGGAAATTTCCTGAAAGGAACAAGGGAAGCCATGAGGAATCAGACTGTCAAAGGCTGGAAGGGACTCAAGAGATTATCTGTAAAATGAAGGCACCTCATTTTTCAGATAGACAAATTGAGGCCCAGAGAGAGGGACTTTCTTCAAGTCACAGAGCAAGTGAAGGCACTGCTGGGAATAGTTCTTGGACTCTAACACATTATGCAATTGGATGTTTAACATCCTATTATATGAATTGTGCGGGCAGAAGCCATGGGACTTGGCGAGCTAATCATAAGGTGCTTGGTGTGTTTCAGATGGGCTCCTAAGCCTTCCCCTAACCTCCCTCCCCTCCAGGCCGACGTCACCGGTCCTCAGCCTGCTCCCATAGGAACACAGTTTCTAAGCCCTTCACCATCCAAGGAAGCCAAGGAAAGCAAGAACTCGGTCCAGGGACCTCAGGGAAGGGTCAGCCTCTACCTGTCCTGAGGACCACCCAATACAACGTCCTCCCCCTGCCCCACTGCATCCATCAGCACAGCACACAGCCCTCCCTCGTCCTTCACACCCTCACCTCTATCAGTGCAGCTACTTACACTGCGGTGAGCTTATCTGCTCCATCGCACTGCTGCCTCCCGCTGAGCTGAATTCCACCCCTCACTTACACACACACACACACACACACACACACCCCTCACCTATGGACTGTGGTTCCTTGTTGATTTAAGCCTTGACCTAACTGTTTATGGATCGGATCATTTTTGAAAAGGGTAAGAAGGTGACAATGGATGGAAGGAAAACTTACTTGACAGCCAGAAAGCTTTCCCAGGACAAATTCTGCCTTGGGGGAGACACAGCTTTAAGTCGGGGGGAGAGCGTATACCCAGAAAAGACTCCCCCCACCCCAGCTGCAGCTTGCCTTTTACAACAAGTCCATTTAGATTTTATAGGCAGAAAGTTTGTCTAATCCATCTCTGTCTCTCCAGTATTAAGTACAAGGCCTTACAAAGTGATGTTTGTAAAAGGAATGAACGCAGAGAAGCAGGAAAGGAGGGAGGGAGGAAAGAACCACCACATATTTTTCTTTTTACTTTGTTCTGGGCCAAATCACACAACACGATTTAATACACAACTGACTGTGCACATATTTTGCAAGCAGATAACATAGTCTCGTGAGTCAAGAATGAGACAGTCTTAGACTTTTAATTTAAAATTAAAATCTTCTACCATCTCCCAGTACCTCCTTTTCTGTTTGTCAGTAGGGAAAACAGGCTCAGATGGGTTAAGTGCCTTATCCAAAGTCACACAGCAAATCAGCCGCTGTTAGGGACAAGCGCAAGAATGAAGTTTGAGTAAGTAAATGTTGGAGATAGTTAGATTTCTGGGTTCACATGGTAGCCAAGTCAAGTAACTTATGCACCCCTTTTAGAAAAGATGGTTTCGATGTTCATGGCTTAGGTGTCTGTAAATTACCATGAACCACAGATACAATGCAATTGATTACACATCTCTCTGACAGAGACTCTGAAACTTTGCTCTTCCTCAGAGGCATCAGGGCACTCTTCCCCAGCCCCAGGGGAACATTCATTCCCCATTGAGAAGCCTCATGTATAATACATTCAAATGAAGCCTGGGAGTTCTGGTTCACTCCTGTGACTGTTCTTGGTTTTTTAAAAGACTAGAAGTTGGGGTGACTCCTCTGGGCACCCTTCAAGCTAACAGTGGTCTCCCTCCTTGTCTCTCTGTGTGGCCCCTCTGTAGGTCTCTGCTCCACATTCCCTGTCCTCTACACCACCTGCTGCCCCCTGCGCTATCTCTTCCAGCCGGTGGGAGTTGGCTCACTCATGCCAGCCCCCCTACCTAGAAGGCCCTCTTCTTCCTCTTTATCCACTTCAATCCTGCCTCTAACAAAGTTCAGAGTCCTTTGTCATTCTAGAAACTTCCCTAGACCACTCTATCTGCAAATGGTTGTAGTCTTGAGGGGTATGGCAAATGCCTGAGACATGGAGCTGCATTTTCTGTGGCTATAGCAGAACACCACAGACTGGGCAATTTCTAAAGAAAATAAATGTATTTCTTACAGTTCTGGAGGCAGGGAAGTCTGAGGTCCAGGGGCCATATCTGCTGAGGGTCTTCTTACTGTGCTGAAACATAGCAGAAGGGATTACGTGGTGAGAGGGCAGGAGCACGCCAGCCAGGCCCCTCTTCTGAGGAAGCCACCAGTTCCACCATGGAGAAAGCCCCCCACCCACCTAGCTCCCACTCCTGCTAGGAGTTTGTCTAATCCTAATTACCTCCCAAAGGCCCATACTTCCAAATGCCATCAATATATATTTGGAGATTAAGTTTCCAGCACATGAAATCTGGGGGACATACTCAAATCATAGCACGGAGGTTACTTCAGCCTCTCTCTCCTCCTACCTTTCAGTGTCTTGCTGTGCCCACATTTAGCCAAACCTAGCAGAAAGCCAGGGGGCCAGAGAGCCCAGGAGATGCAGGCCTTATGAGTCAGCCTCCTCTGGTGAAGAAGGGCTGAGAATGATCTGGATCTGACGACGGGGGTGGGGGAAGCAAATAGAGATAAAGTCTTCTAGCAGCTGTTTGCTCATCCTGTGTCACTGGACTGCATACTCCCAGGACCACTGGGTCCTGTTCCTTGCATGCAGCTGGCTTCCCTGGCCCCCTCCCAGCTATGGTGACAACCTGAAAACACCCCCTTCCACATATCCAGACACCTTTATTTGAAAACCACCACATCATACAATGAGACTTTTTCACACACTGTCCCTCCATTGATGTTTCTAACACACAAAGCAATTTAATAGTCTGAGTGTCCACCCAAAGTTTTGCTCTGACTAAATGACGAATGGGAAAGCAGAAACAGACATATTATGACCTTAGGATTTCCCATCACACAAATTAGAAGAGCCTCAAGGAGCTCCATCCTGTACCATGCAGCCTCTGTGGGCCTCCCTTTCCGGGAGTACATCTGGGGACCCAAGCCATCTGCCATTTGGAACTCCGGAGCCTGGGCCACAACACAGAAGGACTTCAGAGAAAATGAACAGAGAGCATCTTGTCCAGAGAGGGAATGAATGAGCAGAGAAAAGCTCATAAAATGCGTGGCTCCTAGCCTCATGCTCAGGCCAGAGATTACATTTTGGACTTTACTGTTTTTATCCATTCTGGCTTGGGGTAATAATGTAATATCATAATAGCGGTAGTTATCTCTAACTCTTGCACAAGACTTTACAGTTTGCAGTTTCATATACTCATATATACATTTGACAGGCGAAGAGACTAAAACTCAGAGAGGTGAAATAAATTGCCTGAGATTACACAGCTTGCAGGAGGCAGAACTGAGACTGGAAGTCAGGCCGTCAGATCCCACCTGCCAACTGGTGACAAAGAGCTTTCTGGCCTCTCTAAATTGGTCGTGGAGGGCAAGGTTCATTAGCTCAGCTCTCAGCACTGCTACATCACCATCCCGTGTCAGTGGCAGTCAATGACATTTTAATGGAAGCCAAATAACTTTCCATTGGCATTCTCAGGCAGCTGGAGTTTTTGTGTTTTATGATAATTAAATATCATCATCTTTCATATCTGACAATCTTTAGGGCCCAATTAATGGCTGCAGTGCACACTGGGGTCATCATTAGCTCCAAAGCAAGGGGGTCTTTGGGTGCCTGTCTGCCGTTTGCAGAGCTGCGTGTGGGCATCCAGCCTGGCACCCATGGAGCCGGTGCTGGCCTTAGTTCATGGAGCTGTTAACATGTTTGAGTTCTTCACCTGAGCCAAAGTTCTGGAAGTTTATGCCTTTTTCTCATGAATGTGATCTCATAAAAGAGTAGTGATGTGCTGTACTGGAATTTTTCTACCAGCAAGGCACACTGCGGTCAGTCTGGGCATGCTTGGAGCCTGCCCCCACCCAGTTTCCTCCACAAAGTAACCAGGAATCATCTCCGTGCTCTTCCCCTGCCTCCAGACCACCAGCTAGAGGCCAAGTTCTTTAACCTGGCACCTCCAGGTGACGCCCCCTGGGCCTGCACCCAGTGTCTCCACTCACCCCCAGTCTCTGTCCCTCAGAACCACTCCTGTACTCTTTATACAGTGTCCCCAGCCAGCCTTGCACCCTCAGGCTTCCGAACCCTTGATGTTCATCATCCTGTGCCTAGAATGCCCCTCAAACACAAGTCACATGTCACTTCTTGGAACTCTGCCCCCGACCCCAGCAGTCAGGGTCTGGCAGCTGTCCTCTGTGCCCTAGAACACGCCAGTGGGGCTGTGGTGTAAGGGAACAAGGACTGTGGTAGGTGGCCCTTGGCAAGTGCTCACCATGGGATAGGCGTTGGTGGGAAGCACTTTCCCTGCACTCACTCACTTGATGGACGTAGCCCAGTGCTTCACAGCATGGGCTCTGGGGCCAGCTGCCAGAGTTCAAATCCTTGCTCTGTCACTTAACGGTTTTGTCACCTTGGGCAAATTACTCAGCTTTTCTGTGTCTCAGTTTCCTCACCTACTAAATGAAGAGTAATAATGGTTTCTTTACAGAGGTGTTATAAGGATTACATTGTCTGGCAGGTAGTAATAAGCACTCGATACATGCTGACTTTGCACATGACGCTGCAGTCACGTCTAACTTCATCAGAGTGCCCATCTGTGTGGTATCCACTCATATGTCTGTTGTCTTCACAGATGACAAGCATCTCAAAGTCACCGACCATATTTGTTTCATATGTGAATCTCGGTATTTTTGATCTTTCTTCTCTTCCTTTTATTGCTATTACTATTATACAGGGTATCCCAAAAGTTGCACCCAAATTCTCCACACGTAGGGAAAGTTATAAAATTTTAGAAAGAGGTGAGCAACATATAGAGAGTATTTCATAAATATTTTATAAGCTTTATTTTTTAAATAGAGGTACGTTTAGCCATCATTTCCCTGTTTTCCCTCCATATGGCGACTTTAATGGTGACTTTTAGGACACCCGGTATATACATGTTATAGACGGATAACTAGAGGTGAACTAGAGCGTGTAGGAGACAGAGCTAAGGCCTAACGGGAGGCTAAGCTGCTCTTCTACCCTCTTTGTTACCTGTCACCCCAAACACTGGTTGCTTGTCAAGGGGGGAACTTATCCTCATCTTTCAACCCTGAGCAAAACAGAGGCAGTTTAATATTGCCGGCTGATTAAACCGTATCAGGGCCTTCTCCTTACTGTGCCTTGAACCCAGGACAGAGAGGAAGGGATTTGTGTGGCAGCCCATGCCTGGCATGCCCTGGGATGCTTATGTAATGCTTCATCTTGCCACCCGGAGACCCCAGGCTTCTGGGTAGTGACAATGTCAGGACTATAGCTAGAATTTAGCTTCTGAGCTACACATTGAGCTGAGGGTGAACCAGCAGGTTGTCCAGAGTGAAATGTAATAATTTATTACTTAAAGATATGACACTTCTGTTAGATATTGTCCTGCTTTTTCTTTCTCAGGTTTTTTTGCTTGGATTCCTCTGTTGTTAATGCTAAAAGCAGTGGTTCTCAACCGTCGCAACCCACAGGAACCGTATTAAAGGGCCGTGGCATTAGGAAGGTTGAGAACCACTGTGCTAAAGTGATCGCTATGGCTGTGATTTTTAGAGCTTCACAGTTTACTCATTTGACTTGCTTTTATCATAATTGTAGAATAATTATCATTTTTAGAATGATAGTATTCCAAATACTATATTTATATTGAAATTAAACATACATTTAAATTGCATAACAACTCTATAAGGTAGGCATCATCTCCCGTAACTGAAAAAAAAAAC
>CAUYQV010154780.1:0-45493 GCA_963574575.1 Galagoides demidoff | reverse complement strand
CCCTAATCTAATATGACCAGGGTCCTTATAAAGAAGTGACATCAAGGATACAGCACACAGAGAAAAGTCTGGTGAGGACACACAGTGAAGGCGGTGGTCTGCAAACAAAGGAGAGAAGTCTTTTTTTTTTTTTTTTTTTTTTGACGGAGCCTCAAGCAATCCCCCAGGGTAGAGTGCCATGACATCACAGCTCATAGCAACTCCAACTCCTGGGCTCAAGCAAGTCTCCTGCCTCCGCCTCCCAAGTAGCTGGGACCAGAGGCGCCCGCCACAACGCCCGGCCATTTTTTGGTTGCAGCCATCATTGTTGTTTGGCGGGCCCAGGCTGGGGATTCGAACCCGCCACCTTAGGCGTATGTGGCTGGCGCCTTAGCCGATTGAGCCACAGGCACCGAGCCGGAGAGAAGTCTTAGTAGAAACCTCCAACAGTTTGATTTTAGACTTCCAGCTCCATAACTATGGGAAAAATTCTGTTTTATAAGCCACCAAATCTTTGGTATTTTGCTACAGCATCTCTTTGCAGACTAATACACATTTGGGATGAAATTATCATGGGCACAACAAATGATATTTAATCTACCTAAAAATATAAAGTTCCAAAAAATCACAGCAGGTATTCCCACTCACCCCCCAACCCCAAGCATCCACATTATTGTAGTTCTGGGGGATGACCGGACCCAGGGGCATGAGTTGACAAGTCTCAACCATAAAACAAGGACACTGCACTTTGGAGGCCCAGATATAGGAGGAGAGAAAATCTACCTTATTATCAACTAAATCTAAGACTAAGCAAGAAAATTCTAGTTGCTTTCTTCAAACTGCAGGGAGGGAAATATAGGAAGCTTTATACAGACAAGAGTATAAATGAATGGAAATTAAACAGCATCACCTTAAGGTGCAGAAAAAAGGCCACCAGTGGTTTCATTTAATGCTGTAGTTCTCAATTTTAGCAGCCATCAAAACCATCTGAAAGACTTTTTGAAACACACATCCCTTGAGGAGTGTCTCAATCAGTCATTTTGAGATAGGGCTGAAGAATTTTCAGTTAGAACACGTTACCAGATGCTGCTAAAGCTGCTGATCTGAGCAACACACTTTGAAAACTACTAATTTAAAGTAGGGTCATTATTGTATTTTAAAGAATGTGAAGAGTCTTAGAAGTGTTCCTCAATGCTGTTGGTCAGCCCAAGTGTCTTAAGTCCTATTTTAATTTTACCTGAATTATTTCAAATTAATAATTTTGGGGGATGGGAGGCAGTGCAATAGTAACCTCCACGAAAGTCATTTAGATCAAAGCAAAACCTGCCGTGAACACTAATGGTTCCACGAGGTTCCAATTCTTAATTATTAGCTATTTAAACTATATTCAACATAGCGATTTATGTAAAGACATTTCACTGACATAAATCTGAAGATTAGTATAAAAGTCAGTATTAAAACAAGTTGCCTCCTTAGGTCTTAAAGAAACAGCTTCCTTTTTAAAAGAAGTTATTTCAGATTCATTACTAGGAATCAATAACCTGGTTTTGAAATACAAAGTAAGCACAACAATACTTACCTTCAGCGTAAGAGTCACATGATTCCTCGGATGTGCCTTTTGAAAGGAATATTTTCCATACGGTATCTAAGCACTGTGGTGTCTCGGGAGTCAATGACACACATACACACAAATGACTTTATCACTGTGGCTGAGTATCGTAAAATACTAAATTAGACGCTTTCCAATAGCTGTGGTGATACATACAAAGGTTTTAAACTTTTAACAAGACTAGAAAACCAATGTAGAATTCTGCTCAGCAGAGACCTTAAAATAAACCCAAACACATTTTGACAGGTACAATACACAAAATCTAACTTGATGGGGGAGGGGGGGTCAGTAATGACCAGCTCCTTGTCATGAACTCCTCAGCAGCACATTGATCCTTTCCCAAGAGCGGCAGATATTAGCCGAACGCTTTTTCTTCCTCTTTCCTTTTGGGAGGGGCACCTACAGAGAGCGCTAGTTTTGGCGACGCTGTAACAAACATACACGTAGTATAATGATGTATTTTACTATACTAAGTTTCATTTATAAAGAAATTTTTATAAATTCAAAAATAGGTTATTGGTAACATGATTACTTTTAAAGCACTGAGTTTGATTTTAATTCACAATATTACTTCATTAAGCTACAAAATGTTCTACAGCTTTGTTCTTTGTGAAAAGGAGGTAAATAAAAGCAGTTAAGGTACTCACAACTTCTAGTTAAACATTATCAACTTCATTTCACAGCGATGATTAGTAGAGAACATTTTCAATTAAAGTGGTATACAATTTACAAAAATAGAACGATTATATAATGCAAAACATTGTCCTCCATTATGAAGAATATATATATATATTTTATATATATGTGGGTACGTGTGTATATGCATGTGTATATATACATATTTAAGTTTCACAATTAAATAGCCCTTATTCAAGTACTTTTTTCAGGTTTCTCTCAAAATAATCACCTTGCATGGCATTATTTATAATACATAAAAAAATACGATTAATCTAAGAAAAGGTTAAAAGTTTCAGTGTAGTTTGACTTAAAAATCAGCCATTTACTTTAGTGAAACCTGATTGAATTCAACACAGGTTTAGGTGCCATACTAAGTTCACTGACTTAGTTAAAAAATATAGATATATTTAAGTGTCAAATATTTAATAAATTTCCAATGTGCTACCATTAGAGCAAAGTTACAAGATTATATTAATCTATGTATTCCCTAATCTTAACCCTGACAAAAATGCCTTTATATATTATAATTAAAATAATACACTGATATACAATATACCTGCTTACAAACACATAGGTAGCCATAAATAAAACTTTATTCTTTAATTTCATTTACAAGCTACCAAATATTATGTATCATACACAGTGCTGAACGCTTAAATGGCTGTAGTCATGGAAGGATCCAGACCGAATGGGAAGCTGCTGATAAAGAAGAGATAAAAGCCAAGTAATACTGTAACAGGAAGACGGCAAGAGCATGGTTTTGCCGTACTAAAGTCAATCAGATTTGTGATTATACATCATTTCTGGTTAAAACAAAGTCTGAGCTCCATGCGATTCTCAGCTTTATTATTTGCAGTCTGACTTAAGTCTGTATAGTCATTTTGTCTTTTGCAGTTATTAAAATAAAAAAAAAAAGTTAAAAACTATAGCAGCAACAAGCAAACCCTGTGACAGGAAGGCAAGGGTTAAGAACTAAAAAGAGTTTATACAGTATGTTTGGGGAAAGTGTGCGCGGTTCATCTTCCATCAGCAGGAGTCCGACTGAGGGACAACATGATTCGGGCAAACCGCTCACAGAGTTCATGTGTGGAGTAGGGAGGTAACTTCGGTGGCTCGTGGAAACTCTTGATCTCCATAGAACAATCGAGCAGTTTGGGCAGAAAATCTGTCAGCTTCTCTTGGAGGTTTGCTGCAAATACAAACAATTATATTTAACTGAAGACAGAAATTTTAAGACGATCATCTTCAACATGGTGTATTAACTGACAGGGAGATGTTTAAAATCACAGCCATTATCAGGGAAGAGAGATAAATGGCAACAGCCTATGTACAACTTAATTCTTCAATAGGGAAAAAATGTAAGTGATGTACTAATACTATGGATCATAACAAGTGGCAAAAATAAGTCATACCCAATTCTAACTGCTTTTCACCCCAACAACTCAGGGGCCTCCTAGCACTGATTACACTTACACTCCATTTCTTGACCAAGGTAGGAACACCATCGATTTCTCATGTCTTCCACAGCTAGTATATCTTTCTCTTCCATCTCATCCACCAGTAATAAGGGCAAAAACGGGACAATAAACTCATTCATGATAATCAGACCATTGTTTACTTCTCGATCCTCTCCAGATTCAAATAGTTCTGCGGCCTGCTCATTTAATTTCTTAATGCAATGGGGAAAAGAACAGTTAGTTGGTTTTTTTTCAATTAAATAAAAACACCTGTGTTAAGACTGAAGACGGCATAACTATGTTCATAAACGGCATTAGAACAAATGGCCCTCATAAAAAAAACAACCTCAAATCTACTCCAGAACTGAAATTTTCTCAGAAAAAGCTAAGAAATGTGACACCGGAAAGCAGAAAGCAGTGGAGAAAACTGGGTTATTGTGTTTTTAGTTCACGTTCAGCTTGTGTTACTTTGATCGTCACTACAGAGGTCTTTTTTTTATTTTCTAGAGATTAACTTCCTCTGATTCTAAAATTCTACACACACTCTAATTTCAAAAATAAAGAAATTCAGAGTCTATGTTAATTTTTTTTAAAAACTCATCTTTTATGTTTAAATGTCAAGTGAATATAAACTATAGTAGAACCTCTGAAAGTTGACCACCCAAGGGACTGTGACAAACTGGTCAACACAGGGAACTAGGCCTGCTGTACTGATAGGTACATGACGGGTACATGGCCTTCTATGAAAATTAAGTCAAGTTACGGAGGTGGTCAATGTAAGCAGGTGGTCAACTATGGAGGTTCTGCCTGCTGTATTATGTTTATGGATACAAAAATATGTAATCAGTTCACTTATTCCCTCAATAAATTCTTCAGGAGTAACTGCCATGTGCTAGGAACTGTTGTAGATGCAGGGGTACCTAATAGTTAACACAGAAATTTAAGAATCCCCAAGGTAAACACCAAACTAGAAAGTCAGGTAGCTTTAGCTCTTCCACGTCTTATTCCCACTCATCTGTCACCACATCCTGAGTTTTGTTCCCTTTGCCATCTTGCTTCACATCAACTGTCCTGCTGCCTTAGTTGAGAGCCTCACTCTCCTTCCTCCGTCCTTCTGCTGCAGGGACTTGTTGACACCAGTCTACTCCATTCTGATACCTGACATACCCACAGTGTTCCTTTGCTGGAATGTTCTTTACCCTTCTCTACAAAGAATAAAACTCCTATTTATACATCAAAACCTAGATCTCTTAAGGTTCCTCCTCACCATTACTGGTCTATCACCTTGCATATTTCTCATAAAGGTACTTCATCCAGAACAATCATTTGTGAATTATCTCCTTCCAGACTGAGCTTTCTAAGGAGAGGGTATGTGTCTTACTCATCTCTGTATCCCTCAGAACCTGACGCTCATTAAATACAGAATGTAAAAAGTTGTGACAGGAACATTAAAATAAATCTCATGGGGTTTCACTTAAATCCCATGTAAAACAAACAACTCAGTATGGCTCGCTTAATATAAAAAAAAAAAGGTCATATTATTTTTTGAATGTTTTGTAGGAACCTCAAGTTTTAGTTTTATTATTGTTTAAAATCAGCTTTACTAAAATATTTCCATACCCTCAAATTCAGTGTTTTTAAGATACATAAAAATTGCTCTAATACATTCTATGCATATTTCTAAATGCTTACATAAGTGTTTATTTTTTTAAGCCAAAATATATATAATACAAGTGTTCTTTCTCAACAACTCAAAAACTTTTGAAACTAGTCAAATTAAGAATACCATCCTCAAGGGATATAATCCATCACCAATTTAATTTTTGAAGTACGGTCAAATGCAATCAAACCAACTGAGAGAAAAATAAGATAAGAACCCTCTATTATTCCCATTCAAAAATGTCAAAGTCATGTTTCACATTGAAATTAATGTTTACTGACAAAAACTTCACCACCAGACCCAATTACAGTTTTTTAAAGTATACCTGCATGTAACAGACCTGTACATGTTCAAACTCTGTACACTCTTAGAGTACTTTTGTCACTGAACTCGCATAAAAAATCATTAAACAGAATTTTTAGAAGTTTATAACAATACAAATATTTCTGGCCACATAGATCTTGAAAATATCCGAGAAAGAAACAACCGATCACTCGGTGCACAGACAGATAGACTCCTGTAACATTATGTGCATCAAGTGCACCCCCATGTATAAATTCTCAGGAAAATGTAGGATAATGGTATCTCTTAGTGATCTACTCAATCCTTTTCCCACCAACAAAGGAGTGGTAGGATAAAGAAATCTAAATGTAGGAACATAGACTGATTCTGGTTTACCATCGGCAGCACTTAGGCTCCATAAAGCAGAAGGGATAAAAAATTGAGTGTGAGGTGCCATCTTTGGGACTAGATCTCGTTTACAGACCTGTGATTCTCATCCCATCCGAGTTTACAGAGTCAATCACTTACATGCATCTGGAAAACTTTCCCAGTATAAGACAAAACGATAAGCACATGTTCTGTGCATTCCACTTACTAGTAAACATTCTCTTCTATAATGTGATATCAATTCTTCATCATGTCCTCTGTATAAGCCTTTGGACAAGAGTTCTTTATTATTCTGATACGCACAGATAAGGTACAGCAAAGAATCTATATAACTTAAAAATTAAAAAGAAAAATATAGCATTAGTAGTTCATCTTTATAAAAAAGTCAATTATGACTACAAATCATTTTCAGTATAGACTTAATTTTTTTAATGTTTTATTAAGTCTTAACTATATATATTTATATATAGGTATATATAGGTATGATGTGATGATTTGATATACAATGTGGAATGTTTAAATCTAACTAATTAACATAACCATCACCTTACTTACTTATTTTTGTGGTAAGACAATTATAATATCTAAAATAATATAATAAAAAGTGTCATCTGATGAAGTATCTGCCTGAGAGCACCTTTTTAGCAATACCAACATCTGAAATCAGGAGATAGTTATGTCTTAAAATAATGAAAAATAAAATAGGGGGTAGAATTAAGAAAGAACTGGAAGAAGAGACCATGATTGGTGGATTCAGATAGTTCTGTCTTCTTTGGTGTTCATTTTCCTGGTGTCTTCCACTGTGACTCAACACAGGACTGATATGAGAGCCAACAACCTGCTCGTGAAACAACAGGTCATGTTTGTATGAAGAAAAAAATCAGAGGACTTTGTTTTATAATGAAATACATTATTTGGTTTGTTCAGTGACTATTCAGTCAAGCTTTTTCTATGGGTAGACACAGTTCTAGTCATTGAGGAAAGCATAAAATACAGAAGACAGAATATCCAAGGAGATGGAGAAAGTGGAAAGGGGAAAAAAGTGCTTCTAAATCTGAGAAATCTAGTGGGATAAAACAAAATATAAAAGGCTCAGAAGGTTAGGCCTATGTGTTATGTTAGCATAGGTCTAGACATTATAAAGCTTAAACCATGTTTTAAAAAGGGATGTAATAAAGTATTATTTTTATTTCTAAAATAATTACTCTTCTCCTGACACGTTAGAGAAAAAAAAAAAAACTAGGCATATATTTGTATAACTGAAATATGAAAGTTATTTTAAGGTATCTCCTTTGTGTTGGTTTCTCTAATAATTACTATATCTTCTCATGCATTAATATGGAGCAATGAAACTTTCTTAAAAAGTGAAATACTTAAAAGAAATTTTCTTCTTTAATAGAAAATTTTAAAATTCTAGGTTATTCTTCCAATCAGTGTTACTGTTTAATACATGTGATGAGACATAAAATAAGTTCATTCTACACCCCAAACATTAAACATAAAATTATTGGGCAGCGCCTGTGTCAAAAGAGTCAGGGCGCCGGCCCCATGTGCCGGAGGTGGGGGGTTCAAACCCAGCCCCAGCCAAAATCTGCAGAAAAAAAAAACCATAAAATTATTTGGAAATTAATTTTAACAAAAATTAATTTAAAAAATTAATTTGTGACAAATCAAATTATACCCCTGAAACTGGTCTTATATATAAATTTATTTTCAACATATTTAAAAAAAATGACTTCTTTTCCAAAACTAAAGTTTTTGAGAAAATTTAAATTGGGTATAAAATTTTATTTTGAAATAATGATTATGTTAATAGACATATCCTCAGCAATTTTGTTTTATTTACTTAAAAAAAGAAGAGAGTGACTGTGTTGTTTTTACACCATTAACTTGTAGTAGTTTGTTACACAATAAATAACTAGGGCATCTATCTTTTCTTCATAGCTATTAAGTTTCTTGTTAAAAAGATCTCTCTGGATGACATTCATGTCTGGCCTTTTAGATCTGATTCACTGACTCACTTCTCTGAGAATAGCTCTGAAACCATGACTGTTGCCAATTTTCTACTGACGTATGCAAAATAGTCCACATTTTGTCAATCTTTAAAGTACTTATGAATGTGTATCCAAATAAATCCAGAATAAGATTTAACAATTAATTGGTGGGACCACACCTATGGTGCACCTTATAAGGGTACATGTGAAATTTACTAGGTGTGGAATATAAATTGTCTTAACACAATAACTAAGAAAATGTCGTGAAGGCTATGTTAACCAGTTTGATCAAAACATTTCAAATTGTATGTAAAACCAGAACATTGTACCCCATGATTGCATTACTGTACACAGCTATGATTTAATTAAAAAAAAAAAGATTTAGCAATCGTGTTACCACATTTTTTCCCCCTACAATAGTAAGTAGCCTAGTAGACTCCCTTTATCTTCCACTTAGACTACTAAAAAATTATGGTTCCTAAAACCGTGATTTCACTTCACTAATGAAATTGACAACAGCCTGTCAGTAAATATTTAAGTCTTTCAATTGTTCTATTTTCACATTTTCTAAACTATTTTAGTAGGCCTTTAACAATATTTATGAATAGCTACCTATGGTCACTACTATATTAAAATGATCCTAACATTTCTTATAAAGTTTTTCCATAAATACTATTTGCTACCATTATTTTCTAATTGAGCCTTTCAATTGAATAAGCAGTTCCTATATTAGAATACTGGCTTTCTGAACAAGTCTGTATTTGAGAATCAATATGCACATAATAAAATTTAAAAAAACTTCCAAATTATACTTTTATCTTAAGGTCCTTTACAAAAAGTAGCTAGGAATAATCAGTCGATGTTATTGCAATAGTTAAAAAGTGACAGCTTTTATCTCTTTTAATTTCAACTGTGTAAGATATATGAATTTTTTTTGTATTTATGATTTCATCAAATTATATAAAAATTCAGGGGTTTCTATTTTAATTTGTGGCTCCTTAGCTAGTTGTACAACCTTAACAAAGTCACTGTACCTTTGTGGGGCCTAATTTCTTTACCCATAAGACTAAAATGCCTTTTTTGATCTTAGACATGCTATTCAATTATAAGATCATATTAATATTTTTCTCACATAGCACAAATCTTACAAGTACTAAAAGTGTATTTAAATGTTTGTATTAAAGGAATATAATCTTGACTAAGATAATAGCATATAAAATGGAGCTATTTATCAAAATAGTTTTCTATTTCAATGACCAAAGTGAAATTATCATAAAGTAGTACAATGACAAGGACTTTAACAATTTGTATCTAAGTATTTTGATATAATGTTAGGTAAAACATTACTTTTTCCTGACATGTGATAACTTTTAAGATGATTTAGAAGAATGCTAGGGCACCAATGTCCAGCAAAGCTTTCTGCGATAATGGCAATGCTCTGTGTTGGCTAATGCAGAGACCACGAGCCATGTGGCTACTGAACATTTGAAATGTGGCTAGAGCAACTAAGAAACTGATCTTTTCTTTTTAATAAATTATTTAAATTTTAATTGTCACATGTGACTGGTGGCCACCATGTACAACAACTCTAGAATTAAATGTCCATTTCGTCATTAAAAAACAAAGCATCATTACCCCAGCAAGGGCTTCTTATCCTTTATACAAAAAAAAAAGAAGGAAGAAAAAATTAAATACTCCTTTTCCTTGGCTGTAATGTGACACTACTGAAAATAAAGCTTTTTTTTTTTTTTGGCAATTTTTGGCCGGGGCTGGGTTTGAACCCGCCTCCTCTGGCATATGGGGCCGCCCTAAAAATGAAGTATTTTTCAAAAACCAATCACTAGTCAAGTAAATTAATGTTAAGGACTATGTGGATAAATAAGCAACTGCAAACTAAAAACTAGTCTTAAACAGAACATAAAGCAAAATCCATCCTTTCTTAATAACAAATAATAAAAATATAGCAATTAAATAATAAAAATATTACAATTAACTAACTAGAAACGTCTTTAGGACTATCTTTAAATGAAAATTGATCTAAAATATGTTTCTAGTCATACACTACGAAGTTTTCTACAGCTATACGTCTTATGATACCTGGGAGTTGAGACAATGAGACAGACTGGAAACATCACTGATAGGAAGTCAAGATTAGACCCAGAAAGAATATGACAGAGGCTGGTGACTGATGGGAGATGCTGGGGAATAAAAAGAGCTCTGCAGGCCACACTCCCAGCTTCGTCGGTCCCAGAAAACTTGCTAGGCTTTGTCAATCCTATTCCAACCTACGCTTCCACTGCCATATTTGGGAGCCAATAAAATGAAGACACTACTGCAAAACTTTCAGTAACTTTTAATTTAAAATGGAAAACATATTTTATCTGAGGTACATGGGAAGTCTCTGTATTAGTGCCACAATTTTTCTGTAAATCTGGAACTATTCTAAAATGAAATGTTTCATTAAAAATATATATTGTGAACAAAATCTTTTCTATAGGTGAGGTCTTATTGGAATAGAATTAAGGACAAAGGTCAACCTCTCTTTGTATTTGTCCACGTGGCCTTACCTTTCTCTCTGGAAGTTTTCTAGCCCGATTATGAGATACATAGTCGTTTCCCTAAATTTCCTATAATCCTGATGCCACTCCTGTAGAGGAAAGAATTGAAAATATTCAGAGGGAGATTTTTAAAGTTACAGTCAAACTGTAAACCACACATTGTTCTGACAATGTGATTTAATGGAAGCAAAGAGTTCAAATTTAACATGAGCTAGACCTACCTCAAGACTTTATAATGCATGAGAATATTAATGATAAACATAAGATTAGTAGGTATTGCTGAGGAAATAAACAATAAAGATCTAACTGGAGGACAACAGAAATACCAAACCAGGATCATCAAGCAGGTAATCTCTTTTTTGATCAAAATCATAATAAAATATTATTATAATATCTACACACTGAAGGTAGGAAGTAAATTATTACTATAATACGAATCAAACTGGACCACTTAGTTAATAATGTTACAAATCTAAAAAAAAAGGCTATAATAGATATACTTTACCTTACCTTCTAAAATTTGTGGTTAATCTGATTTTAAATGTGGTAGTTTAATAGTTTATTCACCTGAGATGTGATAAGATCGCTGCAGCTGCCATCTCACTGTTCCCTCCTCCCCCCCCCAAAGGTTATGGGCTATGGAACAGGAACGAACAATTCTGAGCTAAAAACCCACAGCTCTCACATAACAAAATTCAAAATTTTAACTTATTTAATAAAAATTGACTCAAAAAAAGGAATTAAAATTCAATACAGAATTAATCTAAAAGAGAATACTGATAATAAAAGTGTTAAAACTTTTTCATATCTATCATTGTAAGTAAAAATAAGAAATATATACATAAGGTCTTGGTCAACTACATTCCCTGTGAATATATACTATTTTAATTTTTTGAGGCATATACTATTAGTAGATATTACATGTAAAGGTATAATGTGTCCCGCAAGTATAGGGTTAGCTTTACTTGGGAAGGTATTCAAACTACCATTCCATGTTGTCATTAGAATCGCCTTAGAAGTTGTGAGTGGGGAAATGTTTTCTGTAACGGGCCAAAAAGCAAATGTTTTGTACTGTGCCAGCCTCATCTTTTGCAGTAACTCAGCTCTCTGGCTTTAGTGTGAAAGTAGCCACAGACAATATATAAACAAATAAATGTGTTCCAATAGAACTTTATTTATAAAAACATGTTGCAGGTTGGATTTGTTCTATGGACCATTCGCTGACCCCTGAACTTAAAGCAAGACAAAGACATGAGGGATATGCAGAACCCAAAATATCTACAATTAAATACCTATAATGTAATGGCTCTGCAGTTAGAATATGAGGATGTTTCAGAATAAAAATATGCTTAATCCAATCTGTTGAAGCAACTTGGAGGGTTTGCATAATCAAAACACAATTAAAAAACTAGTCTCATGAACGTGAATCTTGGGGACATGGGTAAGCCATCAGTTTATTTGAAGGGCACAGATTTAGAGATATTATTAGCTATAGGATGACTTAAAACATTCCTCATAGTCATAAGAAAATACATTCTGGGGCTGCACCTGTGGCTCAGTGAGTAGGGCGCTGGCCCCATATACCAAGGGTGGCAGGTTCAAACCCGGCCCCCACCAAACTGCAACAAAAAAATAGCTGGGTGTTGTGGTGGGCGCCTATAGTCCCAGCTACTCAGGAGGCTAAGGCAGGAGTTGGGGGTTGCTGTGTGCTGTGTAATGTCATAGTACTCTACCAAGGGCGATAAAGTGAAACTCTGTTTCTACAAAAAAAAATATAAATATATATACATTCTGAATGTTATGGCTCAAGATTGAACATGCTGGCTTAACACTGCTGGTCAATGTGTGCCCTTTTTCAATGAATAAATGTCTTTGTGCTTCTAACTATGTTGATTTCTAAAGAGTTTCATACAGAAATCTTTCATAATTGAAATATAGTTTTGTATATGAAATGAAGAAGGGATTAAATTTCATTTACTTTCCAGAACCACTCATTGAAAAGCACAGTAATTAGAAAAGGAAATTTATAAAAGACACCATGTATAATAATTTCTGAAACTATGGAGTACCCAGAAATAAAATGAACAAAAGATATGCATGACTTCAGTGGGGAAAATTATACAACATTAAAGAAGACCTAAGTGAATGGAATGCAAAATGACATACGGAAAACTTGATGTTGTGCAGGTATCAGTTTTTCCCACATAGTTTATAGATTCAGTTCAGTGTTTATGGAAATGCTAGCCTGATGTTTTATAAAGTTTAATAAGCTGATTCAAAAATTTTATGGAAATGTGGCCTGGTACAGTGACTCATGCCTACTATCCTAGCACTCTGGGGAGGTCACAGCTCAGGAGGGGGAGGCAGGATGGTCACTTGAACCCAGGAGTTGAGGTTGCTGTGAGCTAACCTGGGTCACAGGCATATAATGACGAAAACAATCTCTTTTTTTTTTTTTTTTTGAGATGGAGCCTCAAGCTATTCCCCTGGTAGAGTGCCATGGCATCACAGCTCATAGCAACCTCCAACTCCTGGGCTCAAGCGAGTCTCCTGCCTCCGCCTCCCAAGTAGCTGGGACCACAGGCGCCCACCAGAGCACCCGGCCATGTTGCAGCCATCATTGTTGTTTGGCGGGCCCAGGCTGGGGATTCAAACCCGCTACCTTAGGTGTATGTGGCTGGCGCCTTAGCTGCTTGAGCCACAGGCGCCAAGCCAAAACAATCTCTTAACTTTCAAAAAAAAAAAAAAACCTGAAAAAATCAGTGTAGTCGGTGTAGTGTAGCAGTTAAGAATGTAGGTTATGTGAGCGAAGTTGTAAACTTCCAGCTGCAAAAACTTAGAGCAGGTTAGTTCACCTCTCTCTGTCTCATTTTCTCATAGAATAGGGAGTAAGAATATCACCTACCCCAGAGTTTTACTGGCTGGACTGAATCAGTTAATATAGGTAAAGAGGAAGAATAATGAGATGGGCTCTAGATTAGCAGTTCTCAACCTGTGGGTCGCCACCCCTTTGGGGGTGGAACAACCCTTTCACAGGGGTCTCCTAAAAACATCCTGCATATCAGAAATTTACATTACGATTCACAACAGTAGCAAAATTACAGTTACGAAGTAGCAACGAAAATAATTTTATGCTTGGGGGGGTCACCACAACATGAGGAACTCTATTAAAGGGTGGCGGCATTAGGAAGGTTGAGAACCACTGCTCTAGAGAAACATTAGCTGTTATTATAATGTAATCACAATTTCAGAATTAATTTCAAAGTAGCAGTGTAGGTTGTTGATTTGTTTTTAGGCTAGAAAAGTTCATTTAAAAAGCAGCTGAGAACTAGCATCGGAATGTAAAACAGGATTGTACATAAAAACAAAACCCCAAACCTTCCTTTTTTGGTTTTAAATTTGTTGGTCTACATGCCAAATCAAATAAATCCTAAAATTATCATAAAAGTATTAATAATTTCAGCATTGACTTAGACATTTAATTTTCACTTTTCATCCATAATACACGCAAACTTAGTTGTGCTGAAATGAAAGGCGTGTTGGGGAATTACAGACTCCCCCAACCTCTCCTGTAAGGCATGTTACCTTATACTCCTCCAAGTTCACTTCTTCAGGTTTGATCATTTCCAGTTTGGCTTGAGCAACTTTCATTATGTTGTGACACCTTCAGATAAAAATAATATATTTCTAAGTCAAAAGCAAAATCCATAAAACAGAAAAATGTGTGTGATACACAACTACTGCACTACCTACAGAAATGGAATCCATAGTTTTCCATAGAAATATTCTCAAACAACCTTAACTGAAAAATGTATTTTCTGGATCAATATTGGATAATTACAAAGAAGACAGCATTGAAATTTCTAATTCAGATTTGCTGTTCATCATACATGTATATATGCTTTTAAATTATATTCGAATAATACAGCTTACATAATGAAAAAAAACGAATGAGTGTTTTTATAATGTCCATCTATTAAGTAAGCGCAAGAGAGATCATCTTTTTCTCCCAAATGGCATTATTCTTAAATAAAAGAAAGAATCCAAAATGTGCTTATCATTTTATGTAAAAAAAAAACTATTCCAATGGATTTTATGATGAAAATCACTCATCAATCCCCACAAATATATTTAGTTAAATCACATGGACCTGTGTCTTTTAAGCACAAGAAAGAAAAATCAGAAATATCAAAACTGACTACTTGTGGTCCCCAGGGCAGAAAACTGCAAGACTGAAAAGTCAGTGTGTTTAATCCACTAATACTGTCCCCAAATTCAATAGCACATAGTCACTGGAACACAGGACACTGGGAGCACAGAGAATGAGGGTCATAATTGTGGTCATATTTCTGAGCTCTCTGCAGCAACAAACTAAGTTATGTCCTGATACTACCCAAAATAGCACTAGCCAATATTCACTCAGTATTCAACTGCCTACCAAACTGCCTACCAGATACTGTTCGTGCTCTAAGATAGCATAATTATTTTTATATAATAAAATAACTCAATAATTGGGACCTTTACTTATGCCTTGCTTTTTTTGAATGCCATTCATTCTAAACAGATACAATTTTAATTTTTAACATCAATGGTTTTATAGGATTTTCTAAGAGAAAATATTTTTGAGTAAACCAAATTAATTTAACCATGCTAAGGTTAAACTTCTCTTTATGTCAAAGAATGTTTAATTATTTTGTGTACATGACTAAAAGCCTTTCTCCAGTGATTCTCTAATAGGGTGATTTATCTGACAATACCTGGAGACGCTTCGGGTTGTCACAACTTGGGGGTTGGTACTGGCACCTAGTGGGTAGAGATTATGATACTGCTAAATATACTACATATCACAGGACACTCCCACAGCAAAGAACTGTCCAACCTCAACTGTGTATTATACAGAGCTTCAGAAACTCTTTTTTTCCTATAAAACAGCCTCATAAGGACAGTGATTACTTGATTCACAACTGAATCTATCAAAATGATATAAATTATTTTCAAGTCAAACTTCAAAAGGCCATGACTACAAACTCCAGAGAATTTACACAGTAACTGTTCAAATAAACTGAGGTCAAATTTTATGATTTAATAAAATATATGTTCATGTATGTATAAACATTTCAAAAATTGCACTGGGTATCTGCAAGAAAGTAAGAACAATTAGAGGATGAGAGTGTTATATTTCAAATTACCTTTCATCAAAACTCAAATTTCTATCTGCAAATTGTTCTAGCAATGTTTTCTCAATGATTTTCTTTGGTGCCTGGTTCTGGATAAAGTAGACAACTACATGATGTAAACGATAGTCTGTTTCCGGCGGGGTATCTTCTTGGGCCAGCTTAACCAACCTTGAATACTCCAACTTAATTGCCTAGAATGAAAATTGCGATGAAAATAATAATTTTGGTTAATTATAATTAAAATCTTTCAGGATTACAACTTTAATTCTTTTTGCATTTAAATATATATTTTTTTCTTTTAAAGTACTATAAACATGTTATTAGATCTAAGAATACTGCACCATGGTCTACAGTTTCAAAAAATTTTCTGAATAACTGACCACATAGCCCTTTCCCTCTCCCCTTTTTATATAAATGTTCTTTTTGTTCCCACACACAGAAGTGATAAAATAATACAATTGAGCTTAGAATGTGAGTGAATTTGGAGAATTTTTCAGAGCTTGGTCAAAGACTGAAGACATCATAAAACACAGATGTTAAATTCTCCTACGCTCTCTTTCTTTCAAATATCAGTTTGTCTACCCCAGTTCTAGGATTGATAGACACCTCCTAAGGCTACCCATATCTGAAAGAGAATAGTTCTTAAATGCACAAGAATATTAATACAATTAACTCTTAGATGAATAACAAATAAGGGCTGCATAGACAACCCTGAAGTTATAATTACCACAAAATAATTCCTTTGTTGCTTCAACAATATTTGAATTTTAACAGTGTACTGATGATGACACATTATCTTCACTATTACTACCTAGATGCTTAAATTTACATTTCCCTTATAAACAGAGACAGCTCGGACTTACCAGTATCATGTACATTGAGAAATAATAAATATCAATGCATGTGGCCATATGAGCAAAATCTGGGAAATATTGGATTAATATAGAATTGTATGTAAATTTACACATCAAAAACTTACACACGAGAGGCTCATATGATTCATTTCTTATATTCACTTATATTAGTTTATATCTACATCTTAGCTCCATTAACAATAAAACATTTTGGGCCACAGGCAAGATTTATAAAACATCCATTCTATCAGAAAGACTTTTTTCTTTTAAAAACAGGCATGCCTTCTTTACTTGTAATTCTTTGCAACCAGATGCTACCATCTATTTTTATATGGAGAAAAAGTAACTGGTAAACTTTAAATGAAATATTCTAGGTCTACATTCTCACACTTCATTAAAGAGACAGCTAATAACTCCAGGATAGCATTATAAATAGAATAAAAGTGTTTTTATAGCTAATACAAATTATTCTACTTTTATACAAATTATTCTAAAATACTTTTCCCTTAAAAAATTAATGTTTTTTCAGGAGATACATGTAATTTCCAAAGTCTTACTGCTATAGTTAAAAATAACCATAAAAACCAAATTCATTTTGACATGTGAGATTACCAAGGCTCCTAGGTGGCTAAATTAGCACACATAAAATCCTCCTGTTTTCCGGAGTTGGAAAAATAATGGTACATAGCCATTTAATAATCAAAGTATACTGAATCTGAGAATAAATCTGAAACATAATAATAGATCTTTGTCTTTAGACAATGACTATCAAAGACCACAATTTGAATATCCCTTAATCAGAAATGTTTTAGACCAGAGCGATTTGCATTTTGAATATTTTTCAGATTTTGGAATATTTGTATGCTACTAGTTAAGCATCCCAAATTCAAAAATCTACAATCCAAAATGCTCCAACAAGCATTTCCTTCGAGTGTCAAGTCAGGGCTTTGAAGTTTTAGATTTCGGAGCATTTCAGACTTTGAATCTCAGATTTCCAGATTTGGGATGCTCAACCTGTATTAGAAGGCTTTTAAAATACTTAAGTATTTCAGATATCATGCCTGGGTCTGAAATTAGTACAAAAATAAAATAAATATGTACTAAGTATCTTAAAATAATTTTGTAGGTTTATATATAAGGAGGTACCACATCAAATGGTCATCCATTTCCCTACCTAATTTCAAAATAGCAGCTGTGATATTTTTCGTTAAGTAGAAGATTTCTATTAGAAACTGAAATATATAACCTGTCGTCCTCTAAGATTACATGTGTACCTCTTGACTTTGCTTAATTTAAGATTTTCCGGATTTTTGCAAGTGAATTGCTGAAGACATAGTACTTCTCAATCTAGAGGTAAGTTTAAACCAGCAGAGGTAGAAAGGGACATCTGAACGTCCAGTGATCGTTTCTCAAACACTCAAAACCCACTTTTACTGGCATAAATGCGTTTCTCAACTGCTTTTTATGAACTTACTTCTCAAGAAATTTTATGACTTTTAAAATATACTAGAATCATATCTATTCAAATTCTCAACAGATGTTTCATGCTGGTAAACTTAGTAGAGTGCTACATTCTGCCCTTATAAGTTAACATTTTGTTAAATTTGCTCCATACTACTTCCTGAGAATCCTGTTCTTGAATTATGTTTGTCCATATTTGGGGGCTGCCTATGTTAATTATTTTAAGTTAATTATTGCACTCTGCAATGAGATCTCCATACATTTACAAAATGAGACACATACATACACTCGTTAGGTGACAGAACTGCTTTGCATTTAATTTTTACATTTTTTATCAGATCTTTAATCAGACCCAATATGACCTAATTAGTCTTATTTCCTATAACACTTCCACAAGGATCTCCTTCCACCTAGAACAGGCCTGTCTCCCCACAAATATATACATGTCTGTGTTTCTTACATTCTCTACATACGTGAAATCCTTTCTTATTCACTCCCCATCTATCTACATGTATCCTACCTGGACTTTTTTCTACTTTCCAAAATTATATTATAAAATCATATTCTAATTATACATATATAGCTTCTTGTGAACTTCACTTTGCTGTAAATATCCACATACATTAGAGAACACCAAATACACAAACGTGGTATATTCTAGGCGCAGTAAAATCCAATGAAAAATTGACTAGATTCAGATTCAGAAAGGCAAGTATACTATTTACTGATAAATTATGATATAAAACAAGGCACATAATCCTGTAAGTCTTAAGGATCTTATTTCTAAAATAAAGTTAGTTGACTGACTTTATGTATATTTTAAAATATCTATGGATTACTTTTTAAAAAATTGACCATGTGCCAGGAAATAAAGAAAACTTACTTCGCGCTCCAGAGTACTAAAATCAGATAGGCTGTATCTTTGAGAAAAATGAAATACAAATAGGAATTAAAGACACCTCCCAAATAAACACTTGGGAACTTAAACTAAATTATTGTTAAGCCAAAGGAATAAGAATTATATTAATACTGAAAATATGAGTTATCGAAACCCATACGACTGGTAGTCAAGGGAAATTCCACCTCGAATACATAGAACAAAATTTTGAGAATTAAGAAAAAGGGAAAATAAACTAAAATGAAGTAGGAGAGATAAAATAATGTAACAATTTGATGGTCAAAGGTTTTTCTTTTCTAAAAAGTTGGCTCGAAGGTCAAAAATGCAACATTAGAAATAAGAAAGGTGAACACACAAAGAAGTTTTAAAATTAAAGGATATATAAAGTTACATCTATGTATGTAACTTTGTCAATAAACTCTAATATCTTGCTCTAGTAGATGATCATTAGGGAAAATATAAATTACTAGAATTGCTTTGACCGGTAGATAAACTAAAGAGACTTAGAAAAATTTTATAAGAACCTACACGTGTATCCAAGAAAGGAATCAGGCACATACTGTTTTAGATCTGTGCTATGTCCAATCTTCAAGGACCAGGTAATTTTCATATCTAAACTGCCCCAAAGCCCAAAAGGGAAAGCCTATTTAACCATCACACTAGGCCAGTATAAAATGAATATCAAAAGTGGACAAACACAATAAAAGAAACTGCAGATCAATTTTGTCTATGCATGTAAATGCCAATACCCATATACATTTGCAGCACATAAACTCCATAAGGTACAAAAAGAATATACAGGAACGGAAGTGTTTAAATGATTAAGAAGATCAATGTTAAGACCTTTACATTATAAGAACTAAAATTTAAGAAGAAATCTGTTCAGCATCTCAATAAATGCATTTTAAAGTTTTTAAACTTCAGATTCAGTTTTTAAAAAGCTCTTAACTATGAATTTGAGAAAGTGCTTCTCTAAGAAAGCAATAGTACCCATTATTCTTAATAATAAAACGTTAGAGACCTATTGATTAAAAGCAGTCACTAGATAAAAAGAGCCCACTACCATTATTTTAATATTTGAAATACGTTTTAAAAGTTCTGGACATCACAATAAAACCAGAAATGAAATAAGGTATGAACATAATGGAAATTATGAGATAATTACTGGATGCGACATTACTGAAATAGACAAGAAAATCAAATTAAAAACTACTAGAAAATATACAGAGCTCAATAAGGTTCTGGATATAACATTAATATGTAAAATTGGTTTTCCCATTATCTATACTTCCAATAACTTGGTAGAAAAAGGGGGATTAATGACTCAACTCATAAAGGTAAAACATTTTTATACATCTAGAAATAAGTTAAACAAACAGTTACATAACCATTGGGAAGGAAAGTCTTAACACTTTACTTACTTAATAGTGAGTAAAAAAAGTATACCTTGTTCTCTTTGAGTAGATTCAAAATGATAAAAAGTATAATTTGCTACCTCAGCCTAAATTAATGCATAAACATAATTCTGGAATGATTCAGTAAAGGAGTAGTAACTGATTCTAAAAATCATCAAAAAAGAAAAATGAGACTTGCCAAACTCTGTAAGAGAACAAAAATTAGTACATATTGCTAATATAAAATGTCAGACTATGTTACAAATGGTCTAGAATAGATTGTAAATAGGCATATTGTTCAAAAATAGAAAAGCAGGTCAGTCGGAGATAATTATAAGTACCGACCTAGCATGCAATAACAATATTTCAAGTAAGTGTGAAAAAAATGCATTAGTCAAAATTTTATGTTTGAACTATTTGAATACTTCTTCTACTTAGAGAAAACTAAAATCTCAGGTCTAGTAATCTAAACAAAAAGTAAAATCATGAAAGCAGTGGAATTAAAGATTTGCATGATTTTGAAAGTGATTGTATATGCTCGAATCGATAAAGTATTCCATATTTTATAAGATTAAAAAAATTCTGTACAGTAATACACCAAAAATAAATTTAAAAGATAAATAGAAAACTACAAAATATATAGTTTGCAAATTATAGATGAATCAATTGTCTTAGCAAATGATGCTTCTTTAACATAAAAAACTATCTAAAAAAGTATAAAGATGAATACAGACAAGATATAAATACTAGTTGCCAAAATTTTGCCCTCACGAAAAATCAAAGAAATACATTAACAAAATGGATTACAATTTTTATGTCATTTTGTCAGATATCCAATAACAGCAAAAGCCAATTTGACAGTACTACCACTATTTAAAATCTGCAAGCACTTTGACTTCTCAATTTTATTTTGCTATGCTCACTGAAGTGTTCAATACTGGAAATAATCCAAATATCCACCAACAACAATGTAATGATCAACTTAATAATAACAGCAAACAGTTTTTTGAGGGTTCTTTATGTGACAGACACTGTCTAAAGAGCTAAACATGAAATATCTCATTTAATTCTCAAGATAACTCCCCATTTACAAGTGAAAAAACTGGGTCTGAGGATTTAAGAAATTGCCTAAGGTCATACCATTATTAAATGACAATGCCAGGATTTAAGCCTAGGCCCTGACCATAGAGCCCTTGCTCTGAACAGCTCCTCTGGGACAGAGCTTCCTAACCTAGAGCATGAGTAAGTTACAGGTGTGCAATAAGGTTAATTCCATCAGCCCTTGCGGAGGTCAGAAGCTCCTAGGCGCACACCTGATGGACATATATTATCACTTTTCATATTTGTTATTTTAACATGAAGAAAAACTGGGATACCATGCCCTATGATAACATTTAAATATATTTTGATAAACTCAAAAGGATGTGAAGAAAAAAATGAGATAAATTACAAATTCTGATATAAGTAATTACCACATTATATTTTTAAAAAACTCGAGAAAAGCAAATGAGAGAGCATATTTTATTTAACTTATAAATGTATGGATAAATATCTACAGTTAACTCAATCTCATCTGCTTAGTAGGATATACGAGAAATAGGAAGAGAAAAACGTTCACATTCCACATGTTGGTGTGTGCACTCCTAGTTCAAATGTCACTTCCTCTGAGAAGCCCTCTCCATATCAGCTCTGTTTTTTCAGTAAGTGTTCCCCTTCCACATCAAACTGTTTCTTCATCATACTAATTATAATTCTAACTAAGTGTGCTTCCCCAGTAGAAATTAAGCTGCATTAAGGCAGGAAATCAGTCCATCGTTATCCAGCTATCTCCACTGGATTTAGGACATGCTTATATTTGAGCAGGCAATACTTGTTGAGTATGTCTACCAATAGTAGAACAGGAAATAATTACAGTATAATCTTACAACAATATACTATAATGATGACAAACTGTAACTACATTCTGAATCAGGGATAAAGTCCCAAACATGTTGTTGAGTAAAAATAACCATATTAAAAAAATGATTTAGGGGCAGTGCCTGTGGTTCAGTGAGTAGGGCGCTGGCCCCATATACTGAGGGTGGCGAGTTTGAACTCAGCCCCAGCCAAACTGCAATTTAAAAAAAAATAGCCAGATGTTGTGGTGGGCACCTGTAAGTCCCAGCTACTAGGGAGGGTGAGGCAAGAGAATCACCTAAGCCCAAGAGCTAGAGGTTGCTGTGAGCTGTGATGCCACAGCACTCTACTGATGGTGACAAAGTGAGACTCTTGTCTCTAAAAAAAAAATAAAATAAAAGAGGCGAAGTATATTAAAGGTCAATAGGAAAACTAAGTTATGTAGTTAGAAGACCAGACAATGGCACTTTGGGGTGAGAGCTGAGGTACAGTGACAGTAGGAGGAAGACAGATGGCTTCCAAGGGTCTGTTAATGTTCCCTGCTAACGTTCTACTTCTTGGCCTGGCTGGTGACTACACGTGCACATGTTCACTCTGGGATATTTCACTGAGTTGTGCACACTTACAAAGTACAGACTTTTAAGCATATTTTATATTCTAACAAATACATTTTTCTATCAAATAAAATGGTAGTAAGAGACATTTCAATAGTTAAAAAAGATGATAAAGTTATGACAATTTAGTAGAGCAAAACTCTCCTAGCAACGAAATAACTAGCAACAAAAGTTTCATAACTCTGAAATATTATTAATATTACTTCATTAAAACCCTAAGTATAGCTGCATATAGACCCAAAAAAAGTTGCAAAAAAGAAATTTTATTGTTTCTGAAAGTAAATTTAAAAAGCTATACTAATCCCATAATGATAATATGATCTTCTCATCCCCCACCCTTAATATATACATATATAAATGCAACCTGTACTTTGAAAATATTATTCCTTTTTAATGTTCTGGTTTTTAATTTTGTTCATCATATTAGTCTTTTATTACTTTTCTCTTACTTTCATTTTACATGACAATCTTTCCTCTGTAAGCCACTATTATTTGGAGATTTTCCATTAATAAAATAAATAAAATGAAGCTAATCCTAACAGTCAACTTGAGAAGGACCCAAGTAAGTACTGCCCAGTCCCCTCCTCTTTGATTTTTCTAGATTTGCCTATTAACTCCTTCATGCCACACATTTATAGGGGAAGACTTCCACGTAGGAGGTCCTGCAGTTCTCAAGAGTTACATGACTGGGCTGGTAACTCTTCTTCAAAGGTTAAACCTTAGCAAGTCAACTTACCCAGACCTAAGTTTCACTCTCCAACTTTGCTTTTTATCAGTAACAAAGCTAATAGTTTCACTGTGTGGTTTTATGACAAGCAAATATGTATATAGAATTAAAAAATGGTCTAATCCTGATGCATAAGGAAATCTGCATTTAGAGGTGGTTAAATAGGCACAGAGTTGAAAAAACTTTCTCTTACAGCCAAAAAGCGACCATGAAATAAAATTGACAAAGATCTTTTAGTAACATAGAACAGCAGTTCTCAACCTGTGGGTCGCGACCCCTTTATAACAATGAAAATACATCCTGCATATCAGATATTTACATTAACATTCATAACAGTAGCAAAATTACAGTTATGAAGTAGTAATGAAAATAATTTTATGGTTGGGGGTCACCACAACATGAGGAACCGTATTAAAGGGTTGTAGGCATTAGGAGGCATTAGGAAGGTTGAGAACCCTGCCATAGAAGAACAGAACACATATTTTTTTTAAAGACAAAACAAAATATAAAGTCTTTTCCTCAATTTATAATAAAATAATACCAAAAAGAATAAAAATTAAGAGTATACTATATCTAATTTAGGAAAAACATGAACACAGAAGAAGCCACCCCCTGTTAGATATTGTGCTGTGTACGTATTTTGTGAATTAATATTAATGATTAGAATCAACTGCCAAGAATATATACAATATTTAAATGTACCAATAGTTGTGGCAGGCTTATATGATTTTATAAGTAGTTCTGACTTACTCTTATGGAACAGATAATTCTTATCCTACCAGACTGGAGTAGAAGAACTGGAAATCTCTCAAACTCAGTTACTAAGATTAACGTAGCCTAATAGTAAACCTGAGGAGGACAGCACAAGAAAAACATATGCCAAATTCATTTATTAAGATAGGATGAAGAAATCCCAAATAAAATTCTAGAGAAATAAAGTTAAAATAGTAAAAGAAAAATCTTATTACAGTAAAAGTTACTAAGGAAGTGTTTCAAGGAAATAGGGAAGAGAATGGATATAACCTTGACTTGAAGTAGACCTTAAAATATGGCAATGAAATTCGACAGTCTATAAAGAAGGGGAAAGATTTAAGATCATACTATTTTTCAAATTTCTTTATGTAAAAATGTACTCTAAACTAATTCAACCGGAAATGGCAGATTAGGGAAACAGGACACGTGTTCATAAAGAAAGTAATATACAGTAAGAATACATCTATACCATGGAATTCTATCTGCAGCTAGTAAAGATAATGAGGTAGGTATATTGTCTTAACTGTAAGAAAGCCTATATTTCTGAGTGCTGTAAGTTGCAAACTATAAAATCTACATTAACATATTTTTCTATTTATGTGTGTTACAAATAAAAGTGAAACAATAAAATAACATGGTGCTAAGATTGGTTATAAGGCAGTGAGGGAGCTTGTCATTGTTAATATTATTTTAGATTCCTGTATGTTACTGAATGACAGCTTTTTGTATATAATACTTTTGCCTTTTATTGGACAAATTCTTTCTAAATGCTATATGACCATCTAGAATTTTCCCAGTGGTAAATGTTTAAATTTAACAAAACCACACATTAATTATAAAGGAAACAAATGATAATGTTTACATGATCCCATAAAATATATTCCTCAATTACAGAAAAATGAAAATATACACTAATAGAAACTTAAAAACTTTCATAAACATATATACACTGAAAATATAAAGATAGAAATGAGATTTTATGACAGTAGATTAAAACCATATGAAGCTGCTGCTTTTGTACATGAAAAGTGATACTGGCAAGTTCTAACAAATGAGTAAAAGCAAGTTACACTAGAAAACAATTGTGCTTGACACAGACACGGCACACTTGCTGTCCACCTCCTTTGTACCTGAACTAGAACTGGATGCATCAGATAAGGTCAGTGATAATACTACTAACTAATAACAATGGCTAAAATATGAGCATTAATCAGATACTACTTTAAATGCATATTATTGATAAAATTTATGTAAAATTCACAATGACCCAGTAACACAAATAGTTCTTACCATCTCCATTGAGCACCTAGGGAAACTGAGATACAGAGAGGTTGAGTAATGTGCCCAGTATCACAGCTACAAAGCATGGCCAAGGCTGCCTGGTTGCTAGTATGAAACCATAAGGTACTTCCTTCCTAATATGTATTCCACCTGGTCTTATAAGTGATTTTTCTAGAGAAAGAAAGCAGGTAAAGCAATATCAAGGTAGCAAAGAGAGTGGCTAGCGAAATAATTAGAGATGCGGGAATAATGATTTTTAACATCTGACGAAGAGAAAAGGTTTTTACACTTAGCTACAACGTCAAACTCAAAAATTTGCAGACCTGCAAATTGGAAACTCTAACCTCAGATTCACTAAAGCTCAGAAGCAGAATTTATTTGAGATGATACACTGAGAGTTACAACACACACAACATAATTTGTTCAGGAAACCCTCCGACCAATCCCCATCTCGCAACTTGTTTATCATTTTATAGCCCATGCTTTCTTATTGCTCCACCAAAATTAGATGGGAAAACAAGCAAAGAAACATGAATGGGCTATAGAAAATGCACAAAGAAACAGATGCAAAGGGATCTCCAGGGGGATGTGAAAGGAGATCCAAGTTACTTGTGCACCAGGGGTAATGGACTGGAGCAGGTAATGAAGCTCCAGAATCGAAGTCCCCACGATAAAAGGTGGTGGAGATGAGAGCACCTGCTGGAGAGGCGAGAATTGAATCAGTGACAAGCAAAGCAAAAACTCAGACTCCAAGAAAACGAAAGCTGAAGGGAAAAAAGGAAGTAAGAATGTAATTTAGCTCAATCCTGTGTCACGTACACAATAATATTACAAAGATTCGAGGTTTTTTCTGATTCCATATAGAATGAAGTATTTTTTTTGAGATCTTTAAAGTATGACAGTGGAGCTTTAATAGGGATTGCATTAAAATTGTATATTGCTTTGGGTAATATGGACATTTTAACAATGTTGATTCTTCCCAGCCAAAAGCACGGTGTGCTTTTCCATTTGTTAATATCTACAGTGCTTCTTACAAGGGTACATGTGAAATTTACTGGGTATAGGATATAAACGTTTTAACACGATAACTAAGAAAATTCCGTGAAGGCTATGTTGACCAGTTTGATGAAAGCACTTCAGATTGTGTATAAAAATAGCACATTGTACCCCATGATTGCACTAATGTACATAGCTATGAGTTAATTAAAAAATAACATTACAAATACAAAATTCTGATTTAATCAAAATAACAAGATTTTACATGTATGTGTATAGATGTAATACATCTACTGGGAGCTGCATCTATTGGTATACACATGTAGTAAACCAGGAAGAGTAAGAAGGCTAATTATTCATATTTCCAAGAAGGGAATTCAACAGGTAATATGTAAATTCAGAATTACAAAACCATAAGGGAGCAGGGAGAAGGGAAGGAGGAGAGAGGACGAGGGAAGGGGAATGGGTCACAGTATGTGGCACATCTCTTAGAGATGGGACACAATTATAAGAGGGACTTTACCTAACAAATGCAAACAGTGTAACCTGATTCTTTCTACCCTCAATGAACCTAAAACAATTTAAAAAATGTAATTCAAAAAATAAAGATGGGGAATTAATGCCAAAAAAATTAAATAATTAAAAAAAAGTTGTTACCACTGGGACGTTAGTAATTGTTGCAGCATGTAAAATGAGCTGATTCTTTAAATTAGATGCAGGCATTAATTTTTTTAAAAATGAGATTTTCAATGCAACAGAAAAATACCCAATTTAACCAAAAATGAGAATAGCATTGTAAGTTGTAACTTCTCTATGAGAAATAGATTTTAAAAAAATTGGAAGTAATATATTTAGAATTTTTAAGAAAGAAAAATGTAGACCTGAACATAAGTATCTTATGTTCTTATTCTTAAGTATCTCATAAGTATCTTAAGTATCTTATTCTTAACTGTAAAAATTAAGTAATAAGGAAACATGATAACTATTTTAAAAACTTGGTTTTTCTTTTATTTCTTTCTTTAAAGTAGTTTTTTCAACCTTTCTTATGGAATTCTTAATAAAGGAATCAACTTCTCCTGGGAACAACTTATCTAGAACTTTCTCAATTTAGTACTTTAAGCCCTTTATTCCAGGAAACTGCTCAGTCCTGGGCATATTGAGAGATTTGGTCACCTTAATCCTAATAAATTAAAAAATGCTACTATGCACAAGGCTATTGTTTAGTACTGTATACTGAAGGAAATAGAAAAAAACCCAGCATTTTTAAGATTGAGTTGGATGATGACAAATCACAGAAAATTAGGGAAAATGTTAGATTTTTAACATCAAAAAAGGAAGGTATACATAGCTTATGGTAAATGATACCTCATCAGGCTGCTTTTCAAGAAACACTAAAGGGGCCCTTCCCTCCCCTCATAAAAAAGTAATAATAAATAAAAAACACTACAAAGAGGAAAGGACTGAAAAAATTATTGGGAAGATTTGTGGTTAATCTAAATAAAATGACAAAATACACATGGTGATCACCTTTCCAATATGTACAACCAAGTAATATTATAATTAAAACACTAGAAAGCTCTTGTATTAGAGGAAAAAAGATATGGCCATGGAATAATTCATCCACTTGATAGTCTCACATGTCTTCAACTGACTAGGATATAACAAATTGATTGGGGAAAACCCATAGTGAACAGAAAGCAAGAAGATAATACATGAATAAATCAATTTAGAAACAATTAAATGGAGAAAGCAAATAAGTACCAAAGGACAAAAAAATCAAAGAGAAACTACTGCAATATTGACCGATAATACAAACAACGAGGAGAAAATAAACAAATACCAGAAGCAATTATAAAGTCCTATCATTCCTCAGGAATATTCAAATAAAGTACAATTCAAATTTCTGCTAACAAATTATAGGCACATTATTAGGTTAACTAAGGTAAAATGCTTTGTTTTTCTTTATCTTGATTCATGCTAGAATATTAGTTGGCTATGGCTAAGAAAACAAATTATACAAAAACCAAATTAAATTCAACATTTTAAATGGAAAACATTTTAAGAAGCTTAACTTCAAAAAAAAAAAAAAAAAGAAAGAAAGAAAATGTGAATTGTACCTTAAAGAACCCTGCTTCAGGACCACACCTGTCATATACACTCCTGGATTGACCTATCGCCATGATAATACCTTGCATGTTCGGTGTCATCATGATCTGCCACAGAGATTTAAAGTAATAGTTTTTGAATGGTTAACATTAAAAAAATTTTAGAAACCAAAAATAATTTCTTTACATGCAAGTTGGAACGCCTTTGTTGTATCCTAAATCAAATGTTGCATTTTTTTAATAGCAGACGTGATCTAATATGCACATAAGCATCTTTCGAAATCATCCATACAGGGCACAACTGGCTCACAGGGTGCCTTTGTACAAACTGCAAAAAGGCATCCTCTCCGAACCGAAGAATTTTAAAAAGTCACCCCTCCCCCTTCTGGACAAAGAAATTAGAAAATTATGCTGCTCTCTGAAAGAACTATTTAGAAAAAAGCAACATTCCCTTTACCAAATATAAATGTCTTAACACAGTAACTAAGAAAATGCCATGAAGGCTCTGTTGACCAGTTTGATGAAAGCATTTCAAACTGTATGTAAAACTAGCACATTGTACCCCATGATTACATTAATGAACACAGCTATGATTTAATAATAAATAAATAAATAAATAAAGGTATCTCTTCCTCAAGAGTGGATGAGCCCACCATGAGCTCAGTTCCAATCCCACCCTGCCCCGTGGCTGGGCAGCCCCACACAACCGTACAGCCTGCACACCCCTAAGAAGCTGCCCTGTATTCACATGACTTGTTTGTCAGTTTCACAATACACATGCACTGTTAAACTGCCACTCCAGTACATTAAAGCACACACCTACACATACGCACACCTCTGCCAAGAGCGTAAGCACTTGCACAAAGGACAGCGCTAAATGATTAATCACAATTCAACTTGGTGAAATGCTAGAAGCCTTATCCTAGAGCACTTAAAGTGCTTCATCAGTAAGTCAACATTTTTATTAAAAGTATCACAGTTTCCATGATTTTCAAGACCCAGCATGGTAAATAAAAAAAAATAAACAAAGAGCCAACATGGTAAGAAGATAGTCAACTATTTTCTACTGAGTACTTAAATAGTTAAATATTTGGTTTTGTAACAGTTCATTACTCTCAAATTTTAACATATCCACAGAATGAAATAACCCAAGACACTATGAAGTTGTTTTATAATCAGGAGATTGCATTCATCACCAGTGATTCACCAAACCTGTCATTTATAGTAGTTGTTTTTATGATACACTGAGAATTGTGATACATCTAACATTATCTGCTTAAGAAAACCCTCTGACCTACCCACAAAGCTAATGTCTGTATGATACTTCTGATGTTGGTGATTAACTCTTGCATAACAGTAATTATAACCTTAGAATAAGTCTGAAAAAAATGTTACTTAAAAAATATCTATATATATTATCATCCATGCCTGTAAAAACTAACAAACGATAGACTCCAACAAGCCTTTTCCATAGCATAGCCTTCTTTGTTACTTTGGACCTTCCTGAAATGTAAAAAAGAACAATTCTAAGAGCACCAAGAGGAAAGTGGAAAGGGGGAGAAAATAAGCTGGTGCTGGGGACAACAGATTATTTTCACTTGGAGTCCAAAGAACTCTACCATGAGAAAGAAAAATTTCTCCATACTGTTAGAAAACTGAGTAAATGAGAATTCATAGTGAAGAGGAACATCAATTATCCTTCTTACAATCGGGGGGCAGGATTTTCTGCTAGGTAATGGTAGGCAAGTATAATAAACAGCAACAGGAAAAGAATATAAAATTATTTTTAAATGCAAAATATTAGCTACTAATTAAACAAATCTTACTTTAATCTATCAACCTGAGAATAAATTGATTCTATAAAATTAACTCCACAAATATAAAATTATTCTTTGGACAACGTGCATAAGCTTTCTACTTAAATTTTCACTTAAATCCAAGGTTCTGTTAGTAGTTGGTAAAGAAATTTCAGACTATGGGTGGCAAAGCTTGACGTTATGCAGCAGAAGATGTAAGTGTAAGGGTGCAGGCATGCCCAAAGGGTGTGTGGTAAAAGGCAAAAATTAAGTAGCAATGGTGCAGAGTGCTAAACAAAGGTACCTCATCATCATACCCCCCCTCCTTTGATTCAATCATAAATTTCCCTATGTGAGGAATCTCCACCTCTACAACTCGCTGGTTAGAAGGTGGTAGGGTTGCAGGATTTTCAGGTTTCTGCAGAAGAAAATCATCAGTATGAACATTAGAAAAGAGAACAATGGAAACACCAAGCTTGAGAACATAGACTCTTAAGTCTCTAAAAACACCTGCATTTGTATCCATTAAACATCCCCACTTGACGGGTTTAATGGGTGTTTAATGGGTATAAAAATACAGTTAGATAGATGGGACGATATTTGATAGAACAACAAAGTAACCCTAATCAACAATAACTTAGAGTCTACTTAAAAATAATTAACAGAGTGGAACTGGAAGGTTCCTAATACAAAGATTCCTAACATATTAGACACCCGATACCCCAATTACCCCAATCTGATTAATTCACATAGTATTCCTGTATCAAACATCACATCTACTTTATAAATATATATAACTATTATGTATCCATATTAATTAAGAATTTTTTTTTTAAACCCTGCATTTGCTTGTCACCTAAAACTGAACATTAGAAGCAAATTATTCATCTAGGAGTAAAACAGAATGTATAGCTTTTCCCCTTGACATCTCCAAACACTTAAAATAGGTTTTCATCTTTTACCCACAAAGCATTTTAACTCCAAATTCTTATAATAATAAATACAGAAGTTGTATTTTCTATTCCTTTCTGTATAGCTCAGAGTTTTTAAAAGCATTCCAAAACTCCAGAAAATCTTTCTAAATATCTCAACCAACATAAGATATGACCACTTCTAAACCTAGTAGATTTGTAGAGTTTTTACTTATGGTTTTAACCTTTTCCATTTTTTCTGGTAATCAATTGTGTACCCATTTATTAACCATATTCTGTGGTGTTTAACTCACTTTATATGGCCTATGAGACTCAGGGGCTTTCACATATACGTTGCAAATATATATCTATATCTATATATCTTAAAGTAACCCATCAATACTTGTTGAAAATAAGAAAAAGCTGTTGGAAAATAATATCCTTTTTTTTTTTTTTTTGGAAAATGATATCCATTTTTAACAACTCAATCAGATGTATGGGCTTTTTCTTCTCCTTCATCACAAAAATCTATGTACATCACTAGTGCACAAACTAGTAAATGTTTGCATAATTCTGTAAACTAGTAAAGTCCAGTCAAAGACACACTCATGCTTCATTCAAAATACCCTTCAGATTTTACACGGTCTGATTTTACTAAATAGATTTATAATTAGCATATCCACTTTCTACCTATAAACAAATATAAACCTTTCAAGCACTTTAAGTGATTTTAATTTGGAACATAAAATGTTTTCCGAAGCAAAACTAAACTTTAGTTTTAAAATAAACAAACTTTAATAAGAACAATTAAAGAGGTTTTATTTCCATTTGAAAGACAGGTAAATTGCCTTTTTCTGACTTTCCAGGAGTACATACACAAAAAGAGTTTAATTAAACAATAAAACAAAACTAATGGCCAAGACGGGTATTACCCCTTTAAAAAAAAATGTTATTCTTAACCATAACATTTTTAGAAAGGGCTTTTTTATTTTAGCTAAATGTCCAACTTTTTAAAAGGAAATAAATAACCTTCATGGTTGTCATGATTCTGAGAGATAATATGTATGTAGCAAACCCAACATCTGGTATATAATAGTTGTCTATAAATGTCAGGTATTAGCAGTGTCATTATACTATTTTATTATGCTACTTTAAATTGTTTATTTTGAACAATTTTAGTTTAATATTACTATCACACATATTCAATAGAGATGTGCTTGGCCCATGACATTTAGTTAAGATTTTTAATCCTCGCAGTGTATGAAAGAGCTGTGATAGGTTTTCCCATTTATAAGAGTGAAATGCATGATATAAGTAAATTAAGAAATCTGTCTGGAGATGGAGTGACAAATTTCTCACTAACAAACCAATCCACAACAATACCACCTTAAGAGTAAAAACATAAATTTAAGGCAAACCGCAATTACTGTAGAAATGTATTACTTAGAATATTGATCATTATAAAATGTATTCTCTTCGGAAAAGAGTTTACACGTAGGAAAAATAAAGGTTTTATAACCTTTATTTTTGAGTTGAGTAATTTTTTTTTTTTTTTTTGCAGTTTTTGGCTGGGGCTGGGTTTGAACTCGCCACATATGGCATATGGGGCTGACACCCTACTCCTTTGAGCTACGGGCACCGCCCAGTGTTGAGTAATTTTAACAGCATAATAGTGATTAATTACATAGGTAAAAGGTGAAAAAGGGAAGGGGCTTTAGAGGAATAAAATAATTCTGCACTATCATTCATCAAATGTAGATATCCTCAGGTATCATAAAATTTTTCATATAAGGAATTTAAGGGCTTATTCAAGCAAGGAATGTTTTTCTTTTTCTATTTTTTTCCAGGCCTTATACGAACAGGTTAACAAAGGCTAACCTTGACAAGAGTTAAAAATAAGCATCCCTCGGTTTAATAAGTTGTAAAAATAATTAAAATACAAAGAGTTTTATTAATCGCCTAAAATCCATTAATTGTATTTTTTTTAAGTGGTCCTTAAAAAAGGTGTTTAGAAAGCAATATAACTATTATATAAGCCCTTTGGTCACATTAATATGCCTACATCTTTTAACCTAGTAATTCTAGCTTAAGGAAATAACTGGAAAGATGGAGAAAAGTTTATTCCAGCAGCCTATTCATAAAAATATAAAAGTAGAAACAAATATACAATGAGCAAATGGGTAAGCAAACAATAATTACTCAACAAAATAATACTCAGTCCTTACAGTTTTTTTTACTGACTGCAGAACATGGGAACATGTAACAAGGCTCAGTCATTAAAAGAGGATAAGGCAAGATAAAATTTTATATGTAACTCAACACAAAAATAAATCCAAATACACATTAACAAGAAAACAACATAGTAAAAGTGACTGAATTAAAACTTTGAGTAGTGAGTGGGACTATGTGATCCTGCATTTACTTTTCTTTCCTTTTACATATCCTAAAGCATCCTATTAAAGAAATTTTTCTAGAAGTAAGCTGCCTAACCATTTGAAGACTGTGATTTCTTTGGTTCTAAGCTTTCCCAAGAATTCTTATGCTAAGCTTAAAATTCAGTGTACTGTGTAGTTGTGAAATGGCTAGGGTTAAAGAGCAGAAGTTACTGAGTGCCTACCACATGCCATGCCAGGCACATTCAAAAGATACTCTTCATAATCTCACCATCAGTTCCATTTTTTGAAAAAGAAAACAAGAAAACCGAGGTTTAGTAAGAAGTAAAACTAATATCCAAACCCCCAGAAATGTCTGATTCCAAAGTCTGAAGTCTGATTTCACCTGCACAATTTCGCTTCCAAGGCATGCCAATTTAAATGAGAAAACAAAACAGGAAGTAGTTGACCTCGATCCTGAACAACTGACCAGGACACCCAGAGCCATGAGCCCCTTCAGACAGCCCCAGTTCACACATTCTTAGACTTGCTTCAGGATTTAAAGAGACAATGGGGCAAACTGTGGATATCACTCCAGAAGACAACCAAAATGGAAAAAATATACACTGTCTGCCTAGTATATCATTTCCCTGTCATTCACTTTGCTCAAGTAAAGATGAGGCAATGGGTTCCAAGCTTATATGATATCCATATTAATAAACTATCAATGAAAATATAAAACTGCTTATTTATTCAAATGTAAATTACATATGACTAGTCAAACTTAAAAAAATCATGATTCTACACTAAGATAAGCTATGCTTTTGGTTTTCTATTACCAGCTAAAAAGATGATGCTTATTAGCCATAATGGAGGCTCTTACAAATAAAATTTCTAATTAGTAAAGGCCTAGGAAATTAATTTTTATTCAGGCAAAAATGTTTTTCACTTGTACCTACTCCTCTGCCATTTCTCCTTCCCTAGCTTTTCCTCCTTCCACCCTCCAAGAAGCAGACATCTCAGATCTAATAATCCAAGCATTTTCCAGGAGAAGCTTCTAAGTTAGTAATGTGCCCCTCAAATCATTTAGATTCTCTAAGGCACATGCAAAATTTGGAACCATCAAAATTAAAGTTAGGTATTGAAATTAACACAGTTTTTAATGGTCAGATGATATATTAATATATTTTCAAAAATTTTCAAAAAGGAAATGAATAATTTCTGATTATTACTCAAAACAAAATTAACAGAAGACCCTTTGGTTTATTTATGGAACACTTTGGTTTACTGAGGACTTATCATATTAAAGGCCTCATTGCAATTAGCAGGCTATTTCTGGAACTGAGTTAACTTAAGTAGAAAATTAGGTATTGTAAAATTATGTTAGATCTATGTCCTATTCTCTTTGTGTAGGAAGGAAATCTTCAACTATTAACAAGAACTACCATAAAACCTACATTCAAGCTGCTTATGCTCACTAATAAAAAAGATAAATAACCACAAAAACGTAATGGTGCTGTAGTACCAAATTCTCTAAATACCTTCTTTCAGAATGTCATGTTCACTGCTACCAAAACACTGATGTGCTCAATATACTATTATAAAGTAAATATTTGAAGACAACAACACTGTAGGTTATTAATGATAATTTTTGCACAGGACACTCTTGAACTATGCATAATCTGTTTTGTAATATCATATTTATTCTGCTTAGAATATAGTTATCATTAAACACATTTCATGGAACAGTAAAAATTATATCTTAAATTTCTAATTATTCCAAAGTGATAGTTAGAGATGGAAGGAGGAGTGAGGAACAGGAGAAATACTGCCGTATTTTATATTTCTCTTTTGAAGTTCCAAATGAAATCATCAACTTAATCTATGATTATGACCCATCATAATTTTCTAAGAGGGAAAAAGAAATGAGAGAAAATCATCTTTAAAATTACAGTTGAGGAAATGAGCGTTAGGTGACCTACGAGGGTCACTGACCCAGTCATGGCAGAGCCATCTCAGGGTCTGTCTCTCCAGATGCCCAGACAGGTCACTCTCAATGAGAAGAAATCTGAACATGGCTATGCTCAGAGAGCCAAAAGAAAGGTTCTTACCGACTGTAAAACTGTTTCAGGACTTTTATCTTCGTGCTCATGTGAAGCCTTGGTAATTACTCGAATAGTGTCTTCCTTCAAGTGCTTTGAGAAATCACTTCTTGATGGCTGCTCTAGGTATTCTGGTTCTCCAGCTTGTGCTTCATGAGAAAAGAATCAATTGTATATCTAATAGAAATCACAGAGTCTATACTAACATGTATCTGTTACTTATTTCTACATCAGAAGTTATACGATAATCAATTTTAGTTTTCTATTTAAAGTAAAATATATCCTTCAGCATAGAGCCCCCACCACCAGAATTTACAACACAACAAAACATAAGCCCCGAATCAAGTGAACTCAAATAATTATTAAACAAAGCACTCATTATAGTTTCTGGTAAGGAATCCATAGTAAATTTTTCTGTCTTAGAAATACCAAAATTTTATTTTGGAAAATTGCCAACATTTTACCAAATGAAGGATTAGCCTGCCCAGCGATCCTGGGCTGAGTCTCCATGGCCAGCACAGTAGCTATTTGTCTTTGGCCACAGTATCCTTTCTCACACCTTCCTGAGAAAACCCTAACCCTAAATGAACCTAACCTTTTACCTTTTATGAACCTACCCTTGGTGGCTGAATGTTGCCAGAGGACAAAGCAACCACAACTTGGCAAACTGGTATCATTATAAATTCGTGACTTTAAATACCATCCCTGTGAGGAACCGTCAAAGTTACATCTGCAGCTCTTACCTATCTTGAGAGGTCCACACTTATGTATCAACAATACACTAGGAATTTCACGGGGTGCTTCACAGACAACCCCCAAATCTTTACATGACCTACAAGATCCTGCTTATCTCTCCAACAGCACTTTGTGTTCTTTCCCTTTCCTGAAAAAGGGTCATACACTAACCCTTTTCAGCTTTTCTGACACTTGAGGGGAGGGTATGCTTTTGGATCTTTCCACATATTTTTCCCTCTGCCTATATGCTCATCCACTCTCTTACTCTCCCCATAAACACCTTCTACTCATGGTTTTACTTAAATGCAACTTCCATACCTAAGTACTACCGATTAGCCAACTCCTAGAACAGGATTTCTCAGCCCCAGGCCCATTGAGATTTTGGTCCAGGTAAGTTCCTGGGTGTGTAGCACTGTCCTACAACCCCCAGCAGCTACCCACCCACTGGATGCCAGCAGTACTGTTCCCTGAAGGGTGTGAAAATCAGAAATGTCTCCAGTATATTCAAATGTCTCCTGGGGGACAAAATCACTCCCACATGAGAGCCACTTCTCTATGGTAACTTATATTTTCCTTTTAAATATCCCTTATCACAACTACAACTTTATTAAAGCCCATAAGCCCTGCTAGTCTCTAAGAATCTCAAGAACTGGGATGTTACCATCCTTTGTATTGCTAATTCTTTACTACTTAGCAAGTAAGAGGTATACAATAACCTAAAGGAACAAATGAATTAATAACTAAATTAATGAATGGATATGAGAAATAAAAAGGTCTACTAAAATGTCACAGGATGTTAGTTGGATTGGTTAAGTTAGCCCTTGCTCAAATACCAGCTGGGATACAACAAGATTACTGTCACTCTCTCCAACATTTTAATTTTAAAAATCTCCAAAGTGAAACATGCTTCCAAAATAGGTACTGTAAGTTCAATGTACATCCATGACCATTCAGTTATCCAGCAAATTTTTATTAAGCATTTAAGTACATGTCAGACACTAGGCTAAGCACCAGAACTCCAGGTTGGACAAAGCAGCCAGAGTCTCTGCCTCCATAAACCTTATAGTCAACTATGGAGAAAGTCACTGACCAAACAATCACACATACAAATTTTGACAATGTTATGATAACACATTCTAGGAAATGGAATTAAGAGTGAGGATAGTGTGGGTAATTTAGATTATGAAATAAAGTGGCCGTTAATCACAAGAGATGATGAGGATGAAGACGATGCCCGAAGAGCCTTTAGATCATAGCGAAGTTTTAAGGGCAACAGAAAGTAAGTAGAGTTTTCAATGGCAACATGGCAAGCTTAAAAAAAATATCTTGGCTACACTGTACAGAATGGATTAGATTAGAAAACAAAAATAGACGGTAGTGAGGTATTAGAATAATATGGGAAAGAACCAACTGTGCTTTGGGATAACAGATAGCAACAGACAAACTTGGCTGGATTCTAGACATCCTTAGGGCACAAAGGCGTGAAGATGATTCTAAGTTTCTGGCTGGTGTAACTAGGAGAACAGGAAGGTAGAATTTACTGTAAGGAAAATGCTGGTAGGAATGTTTACAATGTATGTGGAAAGGGAGAGAAGCTGTATGTCCTCAGCTCCGTATTTCCTGATTTTGAATTGTAATATTCCTTCAGAGCCCCTGCATGATCAATGAAGGAAAGAAATCTTAGGTGTTTCTGCTTAGCAGCACATTTGCTTCTGGAAGATTTCATGATAGGTAGCTAACCCAGCTGCTGTAAGGCTTTTCAGAGAGAAAGTTCTTGTTTTGTTTTGTTTTTTATAGAGACAGAGTCTCACTTTTTATCGCCCTCCATAGAGTGCAGTGGCATCACACAGCTCACAGCAACCTCCAACTCCTGGGCTGAGGCAGTTCTCTTGTCTCAGCCTCCCGAGTAGCTGGGACTACAGGCACCTGCCACAATGCCCAGCTATTTTTCTTTGTTGTTGCAGTTTGGCCGGGGCTGAGTTTGAACTCGCCACCTTTGGTATATGGGGCCAGTGCCCTACAGAAAGTTCTTGTTGATAGTTTTTTTCTGTTTGCCATTCTTGTCTCTCTGCGGCATAGTAGATAATGTCAACAGCTGATAATGGGATGTGAGCTTAGTGCAGTTCTGGTCTGACCCTGATCTAAGCTGCTCAAACCCACAGTCTGTGCAGCGTTAAGTCCTTAGAAGCAGGAGTGACTTCATTTGATCAGCATAAGTCACATCCACCATCTGACCTTGTCCACTAAGGACAAGGTTTCCAAAAACGTAATCAATAATACTACATGATTTTTGGTAAATATCACACAGAACTATTTTCGTTAGTTTTCCCTGTATATGTACCTTCCATGGAACTTATTTAAGTGGGTGCGGGGGTCATGGTAAATGAACCCAAAAGGATTTAACATCCAGGTAACAAAAACGACTTTCTCAAAATGGTTAATGAACCAGGGCCATTTTCAGTGCCATACTAAGTAGTAAAAGTATGAGGACAAAAATTTCACATACTTTGCTCATTTTAAGGGACTATCAGTAAAATCATGTAAATATATTCTATTATAATATGGTGTGCTAAATCTAACAATAGAGTTATGACTGGGGTCTATGTACGTACCTGAGATAATGTTGCCATGTTAAGAAAGACTTTCCAGAAGAGATAACAACCAGAATACTGATGAATGTGTAGGGAGAATTATTTGGAGAAGAGAAAGGAAAGGATTCCAGGCAGAATCAACAGTACATACAAAATTACTGTTAAGGGCAGATAAAAGTTTAATAAAATCCCTGCTATAAAGGAGCCACTGCACGGGTAAGCAAACAAAAATATACAACATAAAGAAGAAGATAATAAATGTGGTTAATAGATGGGGGTTGAGTGGGAAAGATAATAGTTGCTACAGATGCACTTCGAAGACTTTGGAATATGAAGAAAATCTTAAAGAGTGGACAAAAATGTGTGAATATTGATGGCAAAAGAACATTTCTAAGACAAAGGATATGTAATGAGCAATGCTATAATGAAAGGAAAGTTTCCTACATGCAAGAGAAATAGGGTGTAATCGGGTTTAGACGAAACTTAGGCTACTCATAGGAAAGTATCCTGGAAGAATTAAAAGGGCATCCAATTATAAAAAAGAAAAGAGATTTTTGTTCTTATTTTATCAAACCAACATGGCAAAAATATGTTTACTAGAACAAATGAATGAAAGGAGGAAAACTGGCCGCTCTTTGTGCCGTGGGAGATAAGCGCTGTTCATACTTTCCAGACTTGACCTACCTACCAATATTTTTTAAACAACAACAAAAAATTGTTCTGTATTTATTGTTTTTAACTCAATAACAAACAATTTTCATTTAAATACATATAATTGTTACTGGCTATTTTGTGGTGTTCTGCATGGAGGATTCATGAACTAAAATCCTGCCACACATTTAAACAATTTCTATTTCTAATTAAGAACAACAGCAGGACAATGAATTTATTTTTTACCATATTAATACACACATAATTTTTGTTTAACCTCTAACCATATACAAATCTCACCTGTATAAATAGGAGAAACTTTATAACAAATGGAGACCATGCTGGTTTCCACATCTACTTAATAATCTAAAAGGCATTTACATACTAACTGGCTAATGGTTAAGGTGCTGCTCAGACTACAACTTGGAAGATGGCTAGTGATTACTTTTGTATTATTAGTCTTCATTCCTAGAAGTCTTCCTTGGTCCCCGACCTTTACCATGAACAGCTTTCTGTAGAGGTGCAGAATGCCTCTGTACGTAAAGTATCTCTCAAGGTCATTTATTTGTTCTATGGGAGTTTCGCTGAGATTTTCGAGTGACTAGCCTCCGTAATTATTTAGGTTTTACTCTAAAATCCTATTATATCCCCTACACTGAGAATCACCCCTTATAAACTCATTATTGGAATCACCCCAGGGAATAAATTCAATTAGAACATAGTCAAGGGACATCTACCATGTCATTTATTATAGTAGATGCAGGAGGTATAAATAACACTGCCACCTAGTCCCTGCTTTCAAGGAACCTCGGGGTGCAGAGAATATTGTTCATTCTATCAGGGCTTCCTCTCAGGAACCAATTGTACTTTCCTAGAATATCGGTTTATTTTTAGCTTGTAGACAGTGTTCATAAAGAAGTCCTAGAGCCAACTCTGCCTTCCACCTCCACACAGATTTGGAATATATTTTATACCAATCTTAGCCACTTTTACCTTATTCTTTTTCTACCCTTATTTCTTTACTTCAGCTTTTTAAAGTCTCTGGATGTGCCATGTACATTGTAAGAACCTCAAATATTTTTCAGTTAAGACAGAAGTAATACAAGTAAAATAAAAACTCACATAATGCTCTTCTCTCCTTCAGAACAGTTTCTCTATCCTATAAATACAGTTGAAAGTCACGCTGCTTAACCAGAGGTACACTTCAGAAGGATCTGATGATCTTTTAAAAATACTTCTTTGTGGTACCTTCTCCAGAGATTTTGATTTCAATATGTCTTAGATGGGGTGTGCTATTTACATTCAGAAAAAAAAAAAAATCCCCCGGGGTAATTCTGATGTATATACTCATAGTGAGTTCAGGTAAGATTTCTTTTACAATAAGCAGGTTTAGGGACATAGTATGAAATGAACCAAATAACATTTCTTATCATTGATTGCTTACTTTAGGTTTAGTAGGCAAAGAATGGTACTGAAGGATCGATACCCACGGATTTCCTAATTACATGTTACCAGAAGAGGAACAACTGCTAATTTGATTAACATTATACTACATACAAATCAATTTTCCTATTTTGAGTATCATTTAGTAGAAATGGATTTTAATGGTTCTTATGTTACAGGTTTTTTGGATTTTAATGGTTCCTATGTTACAGGTTTATTGAGAAGAGTTTGCAGGGTGGGAAGGAAAATCACTCTGCCAGATTGTATGAACACGCTTTCCTTGTATTACTTCAGCCAGTCACTCACTATCTGAGTGCAACCTCAGAAACTTAAACATAGGCTTGCTCTGAGATCTTGGAAGGATTACATCAAGCTAAACAAATCATTTACTTTGAAAACCATGAGGAGAATGGGAAGACGGCAGCAGCACAGGCACTAAAATAAAATTTCTCTTCTTATGACAGAGGACAAATAATTCTAATAAAATAGTCTCATTCCATTGTGATATGTGAAACTCTCCTGCAGCAGTGCATGATTTTATTAATATAATATCAAAGATAACACAGTAATAGAAACCAATTCTCATGCTCTCTCAATAGCAATTCTTACTCTCCAAATGTATAGACTTGGCACATGCTATTTCTACTATCTTAAAGTGCCTTTTCATCAATTCTACAGAGGACACCATGTTTTCTAATGAGGTAGAACTGCCTCTGCCTTCTACAAATCTACTCTGGAAGATAATTATCAGGACAGTTACATATAAATTGACCATTTCCATCTCTTTATCTTTTATATCTGCATTTTCTTCAAATTTACTTTATATGGTAAAAAGGGATGTGAAAATATGAGCCCAATACAGAGTACTGAATTTTCCAAAAATTACAAAACAGCACGTAAAGTATATGGTGAGAAGTACCAAACAGGAAAAAAAGGGTGTGGGGTATTTAGATGTGGCCTTTTTATAGAGAGAGAAAAATAAGTTGACAAAGGTGGGTGGAACAAGGCTAGTCCCTATCAGATAAGAGTACTAGTGGGCTTATGCATTAGTTTGACTAAATAGAAATAAAATGTGTTAACTCTGAATTAGAAAGTCTTATGACAAACAGATAAGATGAGGAGGCGGCAGCTATATAGAATATTTTGGTCTCACAAAATACAGCACCTGAGCCAAGAATAAAGTTGGAGCTTAACCAAGGAATGAAGGATTCCACTATATCAGAGTGTTTAGGTACATGATAATTTACACAAATCATGCAGGCCCTTCCTGTCACTATTAATAATATAAGAATAGTCAGATGTGAATGGCATACATAACTATTAAGAATAACACAGTAGCTCCACCTTGGGGCAAGTGGTGGAGAGTGATTTGGGAAGGATAGATACAGAAGACAAAGGATAAAACTACAAAGAGATGAAAGTGGCATAAAAATGAAAGGAACTCTAACAGATATACGGCACTGCAATTCGAGCTCAGAAACCTCGAGCTAAGGAGTTTAAATGTGAATCATTGTGTGAACATAGATATCTCCCAGAAGGACATCACTGTGGATCCACACAGGCCACTTGCTCCATGAGGTAGGCAGCCCTGGAGATGTAGGGAAGTGCAGCCCCGCATAGCGGCAGAGCTCACCAGCCGCTGCAATGGCCGTAGTCAGGCCCACCACATGACATTTGAGTATCAAAATGTTGGTATGAGACCACTTCCTCGGCCTTTTAAAAAATTCTGAATTATTTTCCTCTTCAAATCAAAATCAATGGCAACAATTTAGTCTATATGAAAACAAGTCACAAGTCTGGACAGATCTGTGTGTTCCTGCATCAGTTATGGTACCATATCGAGGAACTATAACAAAAATCTTCTCTGAAAAAAATAATTCCTAAAATTCAAATGACAATAATAAGTTTAAACCCACCTAAGCAATGCTGCAAATAAATCTCTGCCTATAGAAGATGAAATGAAACAAATAAAAACTGGGAATGCTTCCTTAAAAAAATAAAAAGAAAACACAACAGACATGATACATGACATATTTTAGTTTGGCTAATGTGGTTTTTGATATTATGACTTTTGAAAACATCCAATAAACTACTTCAAATTAATGATTTTATTTCAGCATTACTCAAAATACACATGAATATATCAGCAGCATTATTTTGCTCTAACTTGAAACTAGTGGAGTTCATTCTCCTGATAGCTTTGGTGAACCGGTTTAGGTCACCTGCTGATTTCACAGCTTTCCTTGTATCCTGCCAAGAAGTCAAGAAGTCAAGCCCACTCAACCTAGGCAGGGAATTTAGAAAGAGGGCCAGCAGAATCATCTCATTTATCTTTAAAAAGATATATATTGTGTATATATGAATATATGTGCATACATGGGTGTCAGGCAAAGAGGTAAACTAAGTTGTTAGCTGAAGTCATCTCAGAATGATGAAGCTTCATACGATTTCTAATGACTTCTTCATACTTAACACAGTCATATTTCCCCCGAAAAAGCATATATTTTTACAACAAAATAAATATAATAATACTGATAATAAAATACAGCAGTAAAAATGGACAAACCTGTTATCCCAGAAGACTCTGACTCCCTCAATTTCTGAGCTGCTAAAAGCTTTTCCTGCAACGCCTTCTGGGCAAGTTGTGCGTCCCATTCTTCTAGTTCTTTTTCAAATCGTTTGTTGTCTTCCTCAACAAAATCTCTCAAATCAGGTGGTAAGGTTTCTATTCCAACAAGAGCCTGTCCAGTTTCTTTATTAAACTCCTCTGAAAATCATATTTCAAAAAATACTATAAAATTAAGAATTAAAGGAAAAATGCAAAACTCAAAATAGAAGGCCGTTCAAATGAGATTTAACCTATGAATTTACTACCTTATCTAAAACACAGTATCTAAAAATATTTTAAAAATCCAAACCAATGCTCAGAAAAACAATTGGTACAAACATTTGATTATTCATGATAGACAATATTCTGTTTTTTTAATCTCAAAAGTAGAAATGAGGCAAGATATAAAGTCAAAATGTTTTGCTACTCTCACAACGATATAGAACTACTTTTGCTATTATTAAGAAAACACTAGATGTCTGATTACTCACGAAGTTAAATTTTCAACATGAGAGTAACTCATAACCTTTTAAGCTCGAAACAGAACTAAAATTGTTTTTCAGCTGAAGAAGTTAAGAATGGCCATAAAAATAAAAATACAATTATAAAAGTTAATCATATAGCAAGAATTTTAAAAACATTACATAAATAGTATTTTAAAAAGTTACTCTACATCTACTAGGGACACAAAAGAGAAACTTTACCTACTGAGTCATAAATGGAATACCTAGCTACTTCTGAATTGTTACATGTAAAAGGAAGTTGATTTTATCGGTTGTAACACATCTTTATTGCTTTCTATATGCAAAGCATATATCAGAATTTCAGAAGAAAAACTGAGACACAGTATGACATGTTTTCTGGCTTTGAACAGACCAGAGCAGATCAGTGTCCAGGACAAGACAACACATAATTCCAACACACAATAATAAATGGCCAACAGAGATATTCTACAATGTAAGGAGAGATGACACCTGATTTGAATCTAGACAGATGAGCAAGAATTAAGCAAAAGAAAAAAAACTATTATTGGCAAAAAATAAAACACATAAGAACATACAGCTATAAATGTTTGAAACAGTTTAATTGTGAGTAGAATACAGAAAGAAGTTCAAGTATTAGTGAAGTATATAAAGTTTGAGATGGACACTGGTGGTTAATGAGGCTGGAGAGAGAGTCAGAGGCCAGAAAACAAGGGCCTTGTAGGGTTTGCTAAGGAGTTTAAATATGAATCATTGTGTAAACGTAGTTCCTACAGGGTTTTTAGCACAGACAACAAAGGTTAGATTTATATTTAATCATTAAAGAGTACAAAGATATGCCAATTCTCTTTTTTTTTCTTCTACTACATTGTGGATATAGTTTTTTTCTTCCCTATTAGGTTTTTTTTTTTAATTAATTGATAGCTGTATACATTAATGCAAACATGGGGTACATTGTACTGTTTTCATATACAATTTGAAATACTTTCATCAAGCTGGTTAACATAAATATTCATGTCATTTGCTTAGTCATTGTATCAAA
>CAUYQV010154779.1:0-26384 GCA_963574575.1 Galagoides demidoff | reverse complement strand
CTGGAGCGACCTCTCCGCTGCGCGGTCCAGAGCGCACTGAAGGCCCAGGCCCCTGGCCCTGCCGGCCTTATATAGATCCGCCCCCCCCCCCCCCCCCCCCCCCCCCCCCCCCCCCCCCCCCCCCCCCCCCCCCCCCCCCGCGGGGGCCCCCCCCGCCCCCGCCCGCGCCCCCCCCCCCCCCCCCGGGCGAGATAAATGTGCTCTAAATCATGATCAAGGTGGTGGTGCCACGCCTGTCTACCTTTGTCCAACACTTGATGCACTGTTCACTTAAAATCAGGGAATTGTATTGCATTCAAACTTTATCTTGATAAAACTAACTCACTGGGGAGAATAAAATGCTCGGGGTAAAGAATGGAAGACAAAGAAATGAAAGTGATAGACAGGGAGGGAGGGTGCTGTGAGTGGGTCTCACACACCCGCAGTGGAGTCCCGGGAAGAGAGAAGTGAGACAGGGGGGCAGCGGCCATCTGTGATGAAATAAGAGTTGAGAATTTTCCACAACTATAACTAGACATGTCATAGTGAAACTACAGAAAACCAAAGAGAAAGACAAAAATATAAATAAATAATCAAAGAGGAGACAGTAGATATTCAGAAGGGCCAATAGGTAGACCAACAGTGGACTTCTCAGCAGCAAAAGACGGGAGCTGGGAAACGAGGCAGTGGTGTCTTCCCAGGGCTCAGGGAAAGTGACTGCCAACCTAGAATTCTTAATGCTTAAAGGATTAAGGTGGGAGAAACTAACTCTCAGACAAGCAACTTCTGACAGTATATCATCTTCAGATATGCATTCAAATTCTAAGGGTATTCTTCAGGCAGAAAGAAAGTTGAAAGTCGATGAAAGCAGAAATACAGAAAGAATAAGAGCAGAGGTGGTGATAGATAATACCTGGGTGAATCTGAAAACACTCACTATATAAAGCAGTAGTAACTTCTGACAGAGGTGTGGACAGACATACATGTAGACAGTGATGTACAGATATCCATGGCAGGTGGAGAGATGGGTGCGTAGAAAGAGTGAAAGCCACTGTACTGAGGTATAACTGACACGTAAACAGTTGTACGTATTTAAAGCATCCACTTGATAAGTGCAGGAATAAGTCTGAAACCATCGCCACCCTCAAAGCCACAGAAGTATCTGTCACCTCCCAGAGTCTCATCCAATCTCCTGTATGTTTTTAATAGGTCTCAATAATGAAATAAACTTGAAAAGGGAATAAGTGGAGTTAAAATAGTATAAGATTCTTGTATCTTCCTAGAGGAAAGCAAAGGCATCAATAAATAACAGAATTAGTAAGTCAGGAACTCATGCTATGATTTTTAGGGTGGTGCTCAAAGAGCAGAACAAAGGTGTACAAGTTCGAAACTGGTAATGTAAAAACAAACACATCAATTCATGAAGATGAGAAAAAAGAGGAGAAATACAGAACTGGTGGAATAAATAAAAAGTGTATAATAAGACAGTAGATCTAAACTCAAAGATTATTGCTGTTAATGATTATTAACATTAAATGCTCTAAATCAGAGATGTCCAAAAGGAAACTCATGAGCCAAACAGATAACAGAGAATTTAAAGTTTTCTATCAGCCACCTTACGGAGAGTAAAAGGAAGTAGGTTAGGATTTAATTTTTAAATAATAATTTGATTTAATTCAATCTTTCCAAAATATGACTGCAGCATCTGTTTAATATTAAAAATTGTGGAGATGTTTCATACTCTGTTTTCTTACTAACACTTCAGGTTCTGGCATTTCACATTCACAGCCCCATCTCAGTGGTCAGCGGGTGCACACGGCTACAGCCCACCATACTGGACATGCATTTCTAAATGTCCAGTGACAGCTGTTGAACTAGATTTAAATAAACACACAAATATACACATTTTCAAAAATACAATGGGCTCAGCGCCTGTGGCTCAAGTGGCTAAGGTGCCAGCCACATACACCTAAGGTGGCAGGTTCAAATCCAGCCTGGGCTGCTAAACAACAATGACGCAGCAACCAAAAAATGGCCAGGCATTGTGGCGGGTGCCTGTGGTCTCAGCTACTTGGGAGGCTGGGGCAGGAGACTCGCTTGAGCCCAGACGTTGGAGATTGCTGTGAGCTGTGATGCCACAGCATTCTACCCAGGGGGACAGCTTGAGGCTCTGTCTCAAAAAAAAGAAAAAAATACAATGAAGAAATATCTGAAATATAATGCAACAGAAGTTAAAAGCAAAATTTTAGAGAAAGACACACCATAATAAAGCATAGTGGACACCTCTTATCTGTGGCTTTGCTGTCCCTGGTTCAGTTACCTGCAGTCAACCACAGTCTGAGAACATTAAATAGAAAATTCAAAAAATACAGAATTCTTAAGTTTTAAATAGCACACCATTCTGAGCAGCATGACGAAATCTCACGCCATCCCACTCTTCCCTCTGTCCAGCACATCCACACGACACACTGACCTCCCGTTAGTCACTTCACAGCCATTCAATTATGAGGTTGAAAGAACACGGGTTATACAGATCTTGGCATTATCCATGGTTTCAGGCATTAAATAAGAGGGGACTACTATAACTCCAAAAAGGTAACATAGTCTTATTATTCTTAAAAATTAGATTTTGGATCATGAAGCATTGTAAGATAATTTTTTAAAAGAGGGGATCACAGGGCAGTGCCTGTAGCTTAGTGGGTAGGGCACTGGCCCCATATACCGAGGGTGGTGGGTTCAAACCTGGCCCCGGCCAAACTGCAACAACAACAACAGTAACAACAACAACAACAACAAAAATAGCCGGGCATTGTTGCGGGCGCCTATGGTCCCAGCTACTTGGGAGGCTGAGGCAAGAGAATTGCCAAAGCCCAGGAGTTGGAAGTTGCTGTGAGCTGTGATGCCAGAGCACTCTACTGAGGGTGACGAAGTGAGACTGTCTCTAAAAAAAAAAAAGAGGGGATCACTTCATAAGTAAATGGTTCAACCTACCAGGGAAATGATAATCTAATCTCCATTTATCTATTAACAGGGTTTAAAAACACATTAAGCAAAACTTTACAGAATTATAAAGAATCACAAATCCACAATCATAGTGGGAGATTTAAACACACCTCTCTCAGTCACTGACAGAATGAGCAGACAAAAAGAAATATATAAAGTTTATATAGAACTTAGAACAATGCAAATAGCAAAGCCTCCGAGGCACATCTAAACATGTCACTCAACAACTGTGGAGGTACATTCTTCTCACAAGTGCACAAACAATTAAAATTGGCCATAGTCTGGGTCATACAGCAAATCTTAGAGAACTGAAATTATACAAAGCACATAACCTGCAGGAAATCCACAATAAAGATGTTACCCAGAGCCTGAACTCTGAACACCAAACAATACGCTCATTAGATAAACTACCAGTCAGGAAGAAATCGCAGTAGAAATTAGAATATATCTTGAACTGAATGAAAATGGGAATGTTACCAGACAAAGAGGGTCTGGCCACCTGTCACTGTCTAGCCATTAGGCAGAGATGGGGGTTTAGATCCAACAAGCTTTATTTTTCAGAAAACCAGAGATCCTGGAGAACAGCAAGAATAGCCTCTCAATTCTCTTCTGCCTCGGTCACAATTCTAATGACTTTTATAATAAAATAGACGGAAACCAACCTAGAATATTTAACTGCATCTGATAGGAAGAAACATCAAAGTAGACTCCATTCTAACGATGCAAAACGTTTAAACAACAGAAAGGTGATTTTCATTTTAACAAAATATCTGAGGGAATCATCAGAGAAAACATCGTCTCATCAGAGTAACTTTTACTCTACTGATGTCACAACAGCCACTGTCCATGGGTGACTGTCTCCTGTGCAGGGTCAGCTCCCACCACCCATGCCTGTCCCCAGTGCTTGGTGGTGATGAGAGAAGGAAAGAAATAAAGCAGGATCTAAAGAGAGCAGGCCCAGGGGACCGTCGCCACTTAACCCAAGGAAAAGCGAGGGTGCCGTGTTCTGGGTTGACTCGGTATTTTTTACCTACATTAGCCTCAAATTAGCAAATGAGTAGTTGTGAAAGAGGAAGGTGGCACAGGCTTCATCTTTCTCCTATACTGACAATTTCATCTAAGCTACTGTCTAACTCACTTTTATAACTACTTTACTCCACCCTCAGCTGTTTATAAACTGAGGAGCTGGACTGCAGTTAATGGAACAAAGAGCAGGACTCAGAAGCAGGATGGGAGATCACTCAGCAGGTTTGACCACGCACACGGTTTCCACAGGAGGCAATTAAGTCCCCGGGTCCCTGGGGGCGGACAGGCTAACGCCACGCCCAGGTCAGGAGGGGAAGAGAAAAGCTGGTCCTCGTATCTCAACCCCAAGAGATTGTCTCTCCTTTATCTAGAGCCTGAAGCACTTGCTGCTCCCAGCACAGCTCTCAAGGGCTCATTGTCCCCGGAGACTCTGTACAGGGTCTCTACGGGAAAAGTTCAGGCCTCAGCAAGACATTTCTGGTTCTTTTTCCCAAGGCCTGTGCTGCTGCTGTTCACAGACTTCGGGGGTCCCGATACACATTGTGGTCTCCCTGCAAACATACTCTCTTCAGTAGCCACGTCTTCTATCTCTCCTTTATCCTAGTTCTCATAATCCACATCTCTTAACTGATTCTATCCACAAAAACATTTCATAAAAATCCAATTTATGTAAATATTTCAAAAGGGTACCCCCTTCCGCCTCAACTCCCCAGCCCTGTTCTCCCACATTTCCCTTCACACCTCCTCAGAGTCTCCTGAGACAAACATCCTCGTAATCATGGTGGAACCTTAACTAGATAATCACAGGGTGTGGGAAAGAATGTGAGTTGAGCAGACGAGGTCGGCTGTCCTGCTTCAGCTCAGCTTCTCAGACTCCCTCTTGCAGACTCCTTTTCTGGCTTCAATAATATGATGTAACCAAAATTACGGAATACAGAGCTATGCTTTAAATATGTACATGAGATAAAAGGAAAAGCAGAATATCAGACCAGGTATGGTGGCACACATGTGTAATCCTAGCACCTTGGGAGCTGTGGCAGGAGGATTGCTTGAGCCCAGGAGTTTGAGGTTGCTGTGAGCTAGGCCGAGGCCATGGTACTCTAACCTGGGCCATATAGAAAGAGTCTATCTAAAAAAAATAATAATAATACATAAATAAAAGAAAAAAAAGAGAAGGCCCTTAGGGACATGAAAAGGTGTCCTAGATCACCTTCAGCTGGGGGGGTGTCCCTGAGGGCCACAGTGAAACAGCGCTAGACGATCACGACAGCTGAAATGAAGACAGCACCATCACACCAGGTACTTAGGAGGCTGCCAAGCAGCCACGACCCTCACACACCACAGTGCTCAGAGCACGGTGAGGGACCAGGGGACCGAAATTCATCAGGCCAGAGACGCCCCTGCGGACGTCAGCCAGGTCCCTGCAGCCAACAGGGGCGACTGTTTCAAGGAATTTTGTTTTTTTTTCTTTTCTCCCCTATAGTTTCCAGATCATAAAACTGATGATAAAGATTTTTGATGAAGTTTTGTAACTTAAAGCAGCTTTTGGTTAAGTTATAAATTACACTGAAATGCTGCCAGGCTGGACAGGGTGAGCATGCGCTTGCCATCGCCTCTGTGCTCCCGGAATCCGTGACACCAAGAACAAGGCACAGAACAGCAGAGAGGCTGAATTACTAGAGTTCAGCCAAATTCCTTTTCCCCTTTATAACTAACGCCTTACAATGGCTAATTGGAACCCCCAGCCAGGGCAGCTTGAATCTGTGTCCAGGCTGCAATCCTCAACTTTGACCCCACAAACCCTCCACTTATGTTGATCTGGCCTCAGTCTCTTCATTTAGATTGACAACCACCACTTGAGGAAGTGGATTCACTCACCCTGGTTCCACACAGTCCTGCCCCGTGCACTCTCAAGGGAAGAAGAGCCGTTGGCGGGCACCCTCAGCATTCCCAGGAATGCCTAGCAGCAGGCTTAGCGCACATGTTTGCAGCAGCCTTATTCAAAATCACCAAAACCTGGAAACACCCCAACGTCTTTCAGCTGGGGAGTGGACAAACGGTGGCAGCCCCCTAAAATGGGAAATCACACAGCAATACAAGGGACCCCATCAAAGCGGCCTTGGGGTGGAGGGGGTCAAAAAGCCAAGTGGCCTCTCTCAGGGGCAAAACCTCAGGCCAAACAGGTTAGCCACAGGCTGGGGGTGGAAGGAGAGACTTGTGACCAGGGGCGCTGAAGCCGGAGAAGCAGCCTGCAGGGCGGAGTCTGAGAAGCTGAGCCCCCGCAGTCCCCTAACCTCCTCTGCTCAGCCCTCCCCATAAGCCTTCCCGGATTAGTTAGGCTTTCTCCGTGACTGGGAGAAGAGTCACACATAGACAATGGGCATTGTAATATTGGTAAAGGTTACTTTGATGATATGATGTTTTCTCTGCTGATTCTCTTAGATGTTTTGTTAAAACACCTAAGATGTTTGAAAATCACCTCTCTGAGTTTAAACATTTTGAATTGTTAAAATGGAGACTACTTTGATGTTTCTTCTATCGGATAAAGTTAAAATTTTCTAGGTTGGTTCCCTTGTATTTCATTATAAAAGTTATTAGAATTGTATCTGAGGGGGCAGCACCTGTGGCTCAGTGAGTAGGGCACTGGCCCCATATAACAAGGGTGGCGGGTTCAAACCCAGCCCCGGCCAAACTGCAACAACAACAACAAAAATAGCCGGGAGTTGTGACAGGTGCCTGTAGTCCCAGCTACTTGGGAGGCTGAGGCAAGAGAATAGCCTAAGCCCAAGAGCTGGAGGTTGCTGTGAGCTGTGACATCACAGCACTCTACCGAAGGCAACAAAGTGAGACTGTTTCTAGAAAAAAAGAGTTGTACCTGAGGCAGGAGAGAATTTAGAGGCTACTCTCACTGTTCTCCAGAATCTCTGGTTTTCTGACAAATAAAGCTTATTGGATCTAAAATCCCTTCTCTGCCTATGGGCTGGAAAGTGACAGGTGGCTGGACCCACTTTGTCTGGTAACAGCAAGGGTAATATTTGGGGGCGGAAGACGGTTCCATATCTTGACTGCAGTAACAGTTACACAATTCTAGCCTTGTAAAACTTTCAGGACCATGTATCAAAATGGGTGACTCTTACTGTAAATTATACTGTAACAAAATACAAGGGGAGGGGAGAAGGTCTGTGCTTATGGAGCCCCCAGAGCTGAGCTGCTGGCCCTGGGAAGGGAGGCCAGCACGCCGCGGGCCCCTCCTTTTTGGAGCTACATACCCAGCCCAGGCTAAAAGACAATGACAACTGCAACCAAAAGAAAAAAAAAATAGCCAGGCATTGTGGCAGGCCCCTGTAGCCCCAACTACTTGGGAGTCTGAGGCAGGAGAATCGCTTAAGCCCAAGAGTTTGAGGTTGCTGTGAGCTATGGCACCATGGCACTCTACCCAGGGTGACAGCTTGAGACTCTGTCTCAAAGAAAAAACTAAAAAAAAAGTTTTCAAGCCTTTAGAAGGTTCATATCTTTAACCAACTACAAATCAAAGAGTCTTTAAGCCCACTTACAAGGCCCCTGACTTAGAGATATCCCACCTTTTGGGGTCAAACCAATGTACAACTTCCATGTATTGGTTTATGACTTTACCTGTAATTCCTGACTCCCTGAAATGTGTAAACCAAACTCCAAACTGTAACCCCACCACCAAGAGTCCACCTGCTCAAGGCTTCCTGGGCCTGGCTCTGGCCGTGGTCCTCAAAGTTGGCCCAGAATAAACCTCTCTAAATTATTTTATAGAGTTTGGCTGCTTTTCCATTGACACTTGAAAGACTAGGGAAGTTCTCTTAAAAAAAAAAAAAAAAAAAAGGTAAGTTTTGGGTGGCACCTGCGGCTCAAAGGAGTAGGGCGCCGGCCCCATATGCCGGAGGTGGTGGGTTCAAACCCAGCCCCGGCCAAAAACTGCAAAAAAATAAATAAATAAAAGGTAAGTTTCAAACAATATATGCAGGATGATCCAATTTATATATTAAGAAATAAATATTTATGGTGTATTTTTTAATCTAAAGGATTACAACAACTTTCTAATATCCCTGTGGGGAATGGAATGAAAAAGATGTTTTCGTTTTTATTTATATGCTTATTAATTGTAAGGATGGTCAGTCTTCATAGTCAAATGGTAGAAAAATCACTAACTCAGGAAGGGTCTCAGTAAGCACTGGAACCAGCTCTCTCTGCAGACTCACCAGCATCCCCACTCTGTGCTGCCTTTTCACAAACAACTGAGGAGCCAACAGACCAGAAGGGAAATGTAAGTTCTTCTCTCTTTCAAGATGTGTTCCTATAGCTCCAAGTGGTTCCTGAAAAGCTCCGTAGAGGAACAATGGGGGTGTGAACGCCTGGGACATGTCTGTCTTCAACTTGGGGGAGGATGGGTGACACTCATACCCACAAGGCCCTCCCTTTTTCCTTCTGCCCCCCTTAAATTCAGATGGACCTGAGGGCAGCCTCCTTCCTTCTCTCTCTTTCCCACTCTCTCTCTTCTCCCCTCCCTCTCTAAGATGAACTAAGTCTATACTTTTATACACAATCTTGGTCTGGAGAAATTCTTTTCTCATCCCACACAGAGCACCTAATGTTACTGGTACTATTACGATCATTAAAAATAAGAAAGTTACTTTTAATTAAACCAATAAACTACCCCAGAACCTCAATATCTCTTTGTCCAGTGGCCTGAACACACAGCCCTCACCTGGAAGAGGCTTGTCTTCGTGTACATGGTGCCGTAACCCTCTCGGAGGCTGAGGTAAAACATGCCCGTGAAACTGGAGCCATCTGGCCACGTGTAGGTGCCCAAGCCGTGGCGGTGGTCCCGGTAAAACTGCCCGCAGTACGACTGGGAGACAGAGAGGTCAGTGTCTCCTGGGGTCTGGGGTCTGAGGAATAGCTCTCATTCATCCCACAGCCCAGTGGAGCCCTCTGAGCCCCACACTGGGCAGCAGGCAGTGACTGGAGGCCATTAGGGCAGTGTCGGGCCTCACAGGGTACACAGCCACTTACAGCACCCAGACGGGGTCCCAGGCAGTCAGCCCTACAGCCACACTCTCTCCCTGCCTTCTGCCTGGGGGAGAAGGCCAGTGCCCACCTGGAGTTTGGAAAGGGCCTGTCCCCACTCCTTGTCAGGGCCCCAGGCAGGGTGACTCTGGGGGGAGGGTAAGCTGTGGCCCTGGCTGAGAATGTGGGCAGGATGTTGACTGGAACCCCCCAATACTGGGACATGTGGGATGCTGGCCTTTTCCCAGCCCCATGGACTTAGGGGTATGTCAGAGCCTGCCCTTTCCTGAGGCCACAGAAGGGAAAAATGAGATTCCAGACCAGGCTTTCTGGCCACTAGACATCACTTCTCCCCCACCCCTAGAAGCAGGCCAGCCAGGAACACCTGGGTAGATGTCTCAGACAGAATCCCCCAAGTGGAGGTGACAGCGATGTCTTCACCTCCCTGCAGAGAGGCATCCCCCATGTGACCCCAGGCCCTAGCACACAACCAGCCCTGGCCAAGGAGGGGACCCGACCCATAGCCCCAGCCTTGATTCAGGTTTGGCCACGTTGCCCAGCCCCCAGCCAGAATGGCATCCTACTGGGGCCTTTCTCCCTTCCAGGAATGTGTGACAGGGCCCCCAGGAGCGGCCTGATGATGAAAGGTCAGCCTTAGCCTCCCCATCCCCATGAGGAGCTGAAAAGAGGGAGAGCCTACTGGGTTATTTGAACCCCTCGATCCAGCCAAGCCTGGGGCCACCTCAGACTTCAAGTCTGGAGAGACAGCAAAGCCCTTCTCTGTCTCAGCTGCACTAAATCTGGGCTCTGTTCAGCACCACTTCTCAGAGGCTGGGCCAGCAAGGACGAGGCGAGCGGAGAGGTGATCAGGCTGGGGGAACACCTTGTGCCAACCTTGCTTTTTTCTCTTTTCTGAGTCAGGGTCTCCAACCTCTGTCACTCAAGCACAGTGCAGTGGCATCATCACAGTTCACAGCAACCTCAAATTCCTAGGCTCAAGTGATCCTCGTGCCTTGGCCTCCTGAGCAGCTGGGACTACAGGTGCCCACCACAATGCCCAGATAGTTTTTCTAATTTTAGTAGAGACAGGGTCTTGCTCTTGCTTAGGCTACTCTCGAACTCCTGTCTCAAACAATCCTCCTGCCTTGGCCTCTCGAAGTCAGCATTCATTTAAATGTATGCTGCTACAGCTTATCAGAGAGTCTTCCCAAGCAGGAACAGCCTTAAGTTGCAAATTGTGATGTGGAATAATAGAGGAGCAGTTAGCACCCAGCTCCTGGTGAGAGATCTGTGTGCCCCTCACAGGGTATGGAGCCATCCCTCTCTGCCCACCCCTCTGTCCAGACCGTGAGGCTCCTCTGACCAGGTGGGACTAACAAGGCCTCACCCTGTGCTTCCAACGGATGAGTGAGCCCTGGGCTCTGGTCTGCAAGGGGCACTCTTGTCCTTCTGGCTTTCTCTGATTCACAAGCCATGAGCCTCCACAGCTGGGCAAGCATCTGCCCATGGACCCAGAAGTCCCTGCCCTGAAGAGACAGTGAGGGGAGAGAACTCTAGACCCCGTGCCATGAAGGAGGCTCTCCAGCCTTGATGTGGAGAAAGCAGGTGAGGACTGAAGAGACACCCACAGGACAGACAAATGCTCACAGGACCCACAGCGATCTGTATTCAGGACAGAGCTCAGCACCTTCCAGGTTCCTGCTCTCCTGGTCTCAGTTCTGGTCACATAAGACCTGGAGTCTCCTCTGAATTAGGACAGCATTCTAGCTGTGCTGGGAATGTGTTGACAGAGGGTGCAGGGCTGGGGTACCTGGAAGCCCCTCCTCACTGCAGCTGCTCAGTGCCTGGTGCTGGAGGAGTCCTGTCCCTCGTCCTGCCCATACACCCCTGCACGCCCCAGGCTCCATCCTGAGACGCTGCCCCGCTCCAGGCAAGCACACCCTCATGGCCCCACCACCCTCCATGCACTGATGATGCCCAGCATGCCTTCCCGTCCCAGAAGCTCCCGAGCTGGCCTCACTCATCCATTGCCCTGCACCTGCTGAAGGAAACATTCTAATGGGGTGTCTGCCTGACTCACAGCAACATCTAGATCCTGAAAATGCCCCTACCAAAAAGAGCAGATAGCCATGTGTGCCTGCCATGTCCCTGCCCCAGGCCACAGCTGCCCAAATGGGGCCATGACCAAAGCTGGGCCAACACATACTTGAAGGACTTCAGAATCCGTGCTGAGAAATTTCAGTTCCATCTACTGTGTCTTGACCAGGGGGAATAGGTGATGAGGAGAGGACGGGCCAGGGGTCTCCAGCCTTGGGCACCAGAGGCACAGAAGCAGAGCACAGTGTGCCAGAGGAGTGGAGACAAGAGCCCCGAAAGGGCCCTTCTGGACCTGTAATCCATAATAGCTTCATATATACACCCCTTCCCCTGGGCTATCTCCAGAGCAGGTCTCAGCTGCAGCACACAATGTTCAGAGCCCAGGGTGCACAGATGGGGCACATCGCTGGGAAATCTTTAAAGCCAGCACCCCATGGGGAAAGGATCACAGTCCCCCTACAAGCACACACCCCAGTTTGCTAAGCACTAGGCTGCCCCACCCAGCCAGGGACAGCCAGAGCAGACTGCTTTGGCTGCAGCCCCGGGTCCCAGTGGTCAGCCCCAGAGAGTGTCCACTGGTCTTCTGGGCAAATCCCAGCACGGGGTGCAAGGGCATGTTTTCATGTCACCTTTAAGAATGTCCTTTGCCCCACTGCTGAAGCTTAAACACAAGGCAATTTCACCAAAGTAAATATGCAAGTTGCTACCGTAATCCACAATTTTAAAACATTTGCCCCAGATAAGAATTTATCTTCTTAAGTCACAGTTTCCCAAACCTCATCTTTACAGATCTCAGAGAAAGCCATGGGTGTGACATCTGGAAGGATGTTTTTCCCTGGACATTTCCAAAGTGGGAAGGACATTAGCCTAGCATCCCTCCTGCTGACTGAACCCGCTGAAGGACATCCCCAGAGTGACATCCCTCTCCGAGGAGAACAGAGGCCAGGCACCACTGGCTGTGCCCAGCCTGAGCCCTGGAGAAGGAGGAAGAGGACATGGCAGAAGCCAGTTACCTCGCCCGTGGGCCAAGAGAATTCGCCATATCCGAGCTTCATGTCCATCCCAAACTCCCCTCGGTAGACACAGCCATCATGCCACTCCTGCACACCCTGGACAAGCTGTACATAGGCCTCCTTCAGGTCCTGCTCCCTCAGGGGGCCCTCAGACTCCTCCTCTTCCTCCTCAGGGGCCATTGAGAGGATCCTAGATGGTCAGAGCAGAGGGAGAGAAGAGCAAGACAGCTGAAGCATCTTCAGAGTGACCAGCAGGGTCTCTTCATCCTTACAGCCCTGAGGCGGGTGCAATACCATCCCCATCCCACAGAAAAGGAAACTAGGCACAGAGGGTGCAGTGATTGTTCTTGGTGGTTGTTGATACCATGTTGAGGCTTTTCTATTTCTCCACATAGTCACATAGGAAGCGGAGAGCTCAGTAACCAACAAGCGTAAATGACTGCTGGCCCTAGAGGTGGGACCAGTGAGCCCTCTCCTGCCCAGGGCCTGCTGGGTCCCAGTGGTCCTTTGGCCCACTCTAGCTGTCTGCTGAGCACAGGTACCCATGGCAGGGTTCTCTCACCAGCTGGCCAGAAGTGCCAGCTGGGCAGGAAGCAGACACTCAATAGACTTATGTGGACCCAGCTCGAGAGACAGTGGCTGAAAGGAAGCTGGACAGATGCAAGGTGGGGGGTGTAAAGAGAACATGGGTGAGGGCAGATCTGCCATAACTGAAAAGTGGTCCCACCCTGCCCCCCCTACACACATCCTTGCCTCCCTCTCGTTGGCCCAGGGCTCTGTCAACAGGCTGGTGGCCTGGCTACACAGCACATGGTCTGGGAACCTTTGATTCTGACCACGAGCCCTGAAATGCCAATCATGAGCCCCAAATGCTAAACAAAGCATCTGGCCAGCAAAGAAGGGATCCAGCTGCTGCAAACACAAACTCCACGTGTGTCCACCATCTAGTTACACCTACACAGAAAGAAACCAGGAAGGAGAAGAGAGATGCCCAAACACAGTGTGACCTCAGGGCTGCAGGCATGGGCGTGGTCACCTGTTGCTATGGCTTGAATTGTGCCCCCCCCCTTCTCCTGTTGGAGTCCTAAACCCAAGGACCTCACATTGTGACTGTCTCCAGGAATAGACATAGAGAGGAGATAGCCATCTACAAGGCAAGGAGTGAGGCTTGGAACATGCCCTCTCACAGTCTCAGAAGAGCCCAGCCCTGCTGGAGCTGGATCTGGGACTTCCAGCCTCCAGAACTGACAGGATACATTGCTGTTTAAGCTGCCCAGCCCCCCTTTTCCCATCCCCCCGCCCCCGTCTCCATCTTCTCCCACCCACCCCTGCCCCCATCTATGTGGTATTTTGTTGCAGCAGCCTTGGCAAATAATACACCTGTATTTTCTCACTTTGCTACACAGGACAGGTATTACTTGTTTAATATGTATATATATACATATATCCATAAGTGTGGCAGAGAGATAACCTACAGTGGGAATAAAAGAAACAGAAATTTTATAATAATTATTTTCTGAAAATAAGTGGGGAAGATTTTGAGGTTAAGTAAGAAAATTGTTATTATGACCAGTCAGCTGTAAGGCTCCCTACGGGTCACTGGCAGTGGTCAACTGACACAGTGGGCAAGAGCCTGGCCCTCAGCTCTGCCTGCTCTGTTGGCCTAGACAGTTTCCTTATACCTTCATGACTCAATTTCCTTATCTGTAAAATGGAGACTGTGTTAGTGTGTTTGGGCCACTATAGCAAGGCACCACAGACTGGTGTCTTAGCAGACATTCAGTCCTCAGCTATTAAGGGTGGAGGTCCAAGGTCAAGGCACAGGCAGATTTACTTCCCCCGTGAGGACTCTCCTCCTGGCTTGTGGACAGCTGCCTTCTCACTGTGTCCTGACCAGGCAGTGGGGGAAGAGGGAGCTCTCACTCTTCCTCTTATAAGGGGCTCATCCTCAGACCTCATCTAAACAGAACCACCTCCCAAAGGCCCCACCTCCAAATACTACCACACTGAAGACCAGGGGTTCAACATATGAATCTTGCAGGTACACGAACATTAAATCCGTAACAGGAATGGATGTGCTAGGTTACAGAGTGGATTTCATGAGATGCAATAGTAAAGTATCCCTTGGGCAGCCCCTGGCCCAGAGTAGCCCAATTATCACTATCGCCCTATGTAAAGAAACAGTGTCAACTCGGAAAGCCCCTATCCTTACATGGACCAGGAGGTGAAAGGTTGGAGCCACGGCAGCTCACAGCTATAACTCTAGCACTTCGGGAAGCCAAGGCAGGAGGACTGCTTAAGGTCAGGAGTTCAAGACCAGTGTCTACAAAAAAATTTAAAACTTAGCTGGGCATGATAGTGCCCAGCTAACCAGGAGGCTGAAGCAAGACAATTACTTGAGCCCAGGAGTTTGAGGCTGCAGTGAGCTATGATGATGCCACTGTGCTCTAGCCCTGGCAACAGAAAAAGACTCTGCTTCAAAAACAAACAAAAATTGTAGTATACTAGGAGGTGAAATCAAGCAGGTAGCGTGTGCAGGTTGGCAGGGAACATGTTCCATTTACCCATTGTTGTCACTGTTCTTGGTGGTTGTTGATAACAATGTTGAGGCTTTTCTATTTCTCCACAGACTAGTATTCTGGAGATAAAACAATGCTTAGCGATCTTTAATGCTTGCCACAGAGATGGGTCTCAGGTATCACTGGGCCCAGCAGCTCTTGGAGAAGACTACGTAGTTCCCCAGGGCCCAGGTCTAAAGCGTCAGGGATCTCACTGCCCATCCCCTGCAGTGGGTGTTCAAGGCTGTCAGCCTCTGAGACTTTAGACTCTAAAGTGAAGGTAGGATGACCACCTTCCCTATTTTTGAACCTACCAGGAACACGCTGGGAGCCTGGGGACTTGCCCAGGGACCAGGGAAACCAAGTCCTGTTCTCTAAGTTGCACCTGAGCTGGGCCGCCATGCCCGGGCCTGGGCCCACACGCAAAAAGTCCGCGCGGCTGGTTGTCCTCAAAGAGGCCGGCTGGAACTTTCGGGGGAACCCCGCCAACTCCCCAGTGTTTCCTGTCCCTTCCGTGAGCCCCGCAGCCGGGTCAGGCCTGCGTCTGCCAAACGTCCCAGGTGCGCCACGGCTAGTGGAGTGACCCTACTAGGCGCGGGAGATGGCGCCCCTCACAATTCACATCACAGCCCTCCGCTCCCTCCTCCGGAGGTCAGCAGGCCAGGCCCCCCTACCTGGCCGTCCCTGCAGAGTTCCAGCATTCCCCAGACCCCAGCTCCCCTCACCCCTGCCTCAAGGCCGCACCGAGGCTCGGAGAGCTCGCACTGTACAGCACCGAGATAGCACAAGACCGCGGCCCACACTGCGGAGACCCGCTCGCTGGCCTACCGGGACCCTACGCACCACCAGACAGTGTCGGGTTTCCCTGGAAACCGGCCCCGCCCCGACTCCGTCAGTCCCCGACCTGACCGGGTCTTGCCCTAGGCCCCGCCCCAGGCTTCGCCAATCCCCGCCTCGATCCTGCCCTGACCGGCCCCGCCCCACGCTAGATTCCTCCAATCCCCGCCCGGTTCCTGCCCCGGCCCCGCGCCTCTCCGAGTTTCGCCAATCAGCTCCCTGGCCCTCTCCCGGGAGCGCGCGCCACGTGTGGCCCCGCAGCCAGCCAGCAGTCCTCGGTCCAACTCTACCTTCCAGATAACGACCTGGGCAGAGTTAAATGCGACCAACACTGCTGTGCAGAGAGCATGGGGAGAGCCTGTGACGCCCGAGGAAACTGAGGCCGAAGGGTTAACGGACTTGCTCTGCCACCTGGGGCGCGGCTGGATCAAGCTCCTCCTGACGTCAACCTCGGCCTGTCTGCGCAGCCAATCTTTGTGGACCGCGCAGGGGGAGCTCCCTTGGCTGCTGGGGTGGGATGAGCTGCCCGCAAGGCTGAGAGTCACGGGGTGGACAGGGAGGGGAAGGGTCCCGAGGACGAGCAGAAGACCCCCGACGTACCTGGGAACTGCACCAGGCTGAGTCGACGCACGAGAGTGGGAAGAGTTTCTGGGGATAGAATGGGGAAGCCTCCCGGATAGGCGGGGGAGGCTCTCAGTGGCCTGCATGGGCCTCTGCCCTGAGGTCGCACGGTGGGGGTCTGAAGAGCCAGGCTCAGGCCCTGTCCACGGGCTACCTTTGCCTGACTAAAGCCTAAGACAGCCGGGCCTGGATTCTGGGTTCTAGGGCCACCTCCTCCACACACCTATCTCCTCACTTTGTCTCCCAGTTCTCCAGGATAGCCACCTTGGTTTCTTGATCCCCTAAGCTTGCTGGGAAGCTGAGCAGAGGCAGAGATATTCAAAACTCATTGTTAGGGAGAGAAAGAAAATGTCCACTAAAGTTTCAAAACCTGTTACAGACCTGTGAGTTCATGCCACCTGCTGTGGGTGGAAAAGTGTCTCCCCCTTTCAATAAGCTGAAGTCCTAAACTACACACACACACACCTGTGAATGTGACCTTATTTGGAAATGGAGTCTTCGCAGATGTGATCAAGAAGAGGTCACTCTGGATTAGGGTGGTCCCTGAACCCAGTGACCAGTGTCCTTATAAGGAGAGGGAGGCTTGAGACATAAACACAGATAAAAGAATATGCTTCTTTTGTTCTAAGTACCCTTTTTGTGCTGCTTTATTACAGCAACTCTAGGAAACAAATACAAAACCAAATATGAATTTAGAAAAAAATTATTTGTGGGCAATGCCCGTAGCTCAGTGGGTAGGGCACCAGCCACATACACCCAGGCTGGCAGGCTTGAATGCAGCCCAGGCCAGCTAAACAATGACAACTGCAACAACAACAACAACAAAAAACATAGCCAGGCCTTGTGGCTGGCGGCAATAGTCCCAGCTACTTGGGAGGCTGAAGCAAGAGAATCACTGAAGCCCAAGAGTTGGAGGTTGCTGTGAGCTGTGATGCCACTGCACTCTACTGAGGGCCACAGCTTGAGACTCTGTCTCTAAATAAATAAATAAATAAATTATTTGTGGCAAACTTGGTAAGTTTGACAACTTATTAAGAGAATCCTAAATACTAAAATGTGACCAAAACAGAAAAAGTGTTTCTGGAAACAGGTATAAACTAAAAAATATCAATAGGAAGTGCAGAAATTTTGAAATATATGCACTGACACATCTTAAAATTTAGGCAAAGTTTCAAAAGCCCAATTCCACAAATTAATACAAATACAGGCCAGGTGCAATGGCTCATGCATATAATCCTAGCATTCCAGGAGGCTGAAGCAGGATTGCTTGAAGTTAGGAGTTTAAGACCAGCCTAAGCAAGAGCAAGACCCCATCTCTACTAAAAGTAGAAAGATGTGGTAGTACACACCTGTAGTCTCAGCTACTCAGGAAGCTGAGGCAGAAGGAGTCTTTGAGCCCAGGAATTTGAGGTTGCAATGAGCTGTGATGATGTCACTGCACTCTAACCTGAGCAACAGAGCTCTCAAAAAATAAGTTACTAAAATATATGTTCAAAAGAAATATTTTCATAATAATGTTGAATCCATTGAGAATATTTAAGAATATTTGTTTTAAAAGTTTTTGGTAAACTTGTTAAGTTCAGAAAATTAATAATTTAGGAAACTGATCTTCAGAATGACTAGCTTTCAGCAAATTAGCTGCTTGTGTCCAGAGTCATGGTGTTTCCAAGCCTGAAATGCTGGCTGAACCCACTGTTACTATTATAAAATCTAGTGAAATATTAGTGATGTGTCCCAAGAGAAGGAGAATGGCATTTCTAATAAAATTCAGTTGAAAACTTTGGAAAGTCAACAAAGAAAATAGACTTAAAATTGCAGTCAAGTTAGATGTAAGTGAGACACTTATAAAAACTTGTGGAAAAAGTAATTTTGGGGCTGTAGCAATTGAGGCTACCAGTGGAACTGATGAGCCGGTTTCCAGGGAGCTGGTGTCTGTGGCACATGCTCTTTTGCTCTCAGCAGAGCCATATGGCAACAATTCTGATACTGAGATGGCTTGGGCCATGACAGCAATGCAACATGCTGAAGTCTATTAGTACAAGCTGATTTCATCAGTTGACCCACAATTCCTGAAACTCACCAAAGTTGATGACCAGATCTATTCCGAATTCCGAGAAAATTTTGAGAAACTCAGGATAGATGTATTGGACCCAGAAGAACTCAAATCAGAATCAGCTAAAGAGAAATGGAGGCCATTCTGCTTGAAGTTTGGTGGGATCATAGAAGATGTCAGTTAGGGTACTTTGCTACAACTAGACTGTTCTCAGGGCTACACTGAAGAAAACACTATCTCTGCCCCCAGGATACAATTTTTTGCCATTGAAATTGCTTGGAACCGGGAAGGCTGTAACAAAGCAGTTTACATCAGTGTTCAGGACAAAGAAGGAGAGAATGAAGCCACAACGGAGGAGGGAAAGGAGGTGACAGTGGAGGAGAAAAGAGTCAACAGAGAAGGAGAAAAAGAGAAAGAGACAGACGATGATACTAACAAAAGTGGTGAAACGGCCATGTAAGGCAGAAGCTAGGACTCAGCTGAGCCTACAAGTACCATGGGGCTTTTTTGCACAAACTGCTTTGGTCAAATATACATTCTTGTGCAATTAAGGGATTCCCAAAAGGATGTCTTTCTAGTCTGAGAACCAGGAATTGCCCTGGTAATTTCCTTACTGGCTTAAAGACTGTTAAGTGGGGTCTTAGTTGATTATTTCTTGGTGTGTTGTTCTTTGGTTCTCACCACTGGTCAAGTAAGAAATTTTGTAAATAAATTTATTTTGGTTCTTATCTATATCTATGACTCACTTTAAAAAAGGTATTTAAAGTTATTTGACACTTCTAACTATTTTCACATTTATAATTTTTTTTTTTGAGACGGAGCCTCAAGCTATCACCCTGGGTAGAGTGCCATGGCATCACAGCTTATAGCAACCTCCAACTCCTGGGCTCAAGCGAGTCTCCTGCCTCTGCCTCCCCCTCCGCCTCCCAAGTAGCTGGGACCACAGGCGCCTGCCACAACGCCCAGCCATTTTTTGGTTGCAGCCATCATTGTTGTTTGGCGGGCCCGGGCTGGGGATTCGAACCCTCCACCTTAGGTGTACGTGGCTGGCGCCTTAGCCGATTGAGCCACAGGTGCCGAGCCCACATTTATAATTTCATCATGTCTTATATGAAATGATTTGTGCCAGTTTCTTAATTCTTCTGTTTAGTGTAGTAAAATTCTCTCAACCTGTTAAAAAACAATAAAAAAAGAATTTTTGGGGGGTGGGGAGACAGAGCCTCAAGCTGTTGCCCTGGGTATAGTATGGTGGCATCACAGCTCACAGCAACCTCTAACCCTTGAGCTTAAGCAATTCTCTTGCCTCAGCCTCCCAAGTAGCTGGGACTACAGGCACCCGCCACAATGCCCGGCTATTTTTTGCTTGTAGTTGTCATTGTTGTTTTGGCAGGCCTGGGCTGGATTCGAACCTGCCAGCTCTGGTATATGTGGCTGGCGCCTTAGCCACTTGAGCTATGGGTGCCAAGCCAAAAAAGAAGTAATTTTAAAAATTCTACAAGGATTCTTTCCAGAGATTGCTTCTCAAGCCCTTGCCAGTTCACATAAAGGAAAAAATGGACACTGGTAGGCAGAGATCACACAGGGCGCCACGTGAGAGTGAAGATCCATGGACTCCTGAACTAGCTGCAGGGCTAAGCAGCCAGCAGACATGCTATGTACCGAGCCACATCCAGTGTTTAAGGTAAGTGGGTAATTTTTTTCTCTCTTGCTTTAAACAGCTTTGTAGATTGACTAACTGATGGGTGCTAACTTCAGCATGTCTCAGAATAAAATGGGGAACCTGGGGACACACAGCTACCTGGGCACTATCCCCAGAGCTTGCTGAATAAGCCGGGACTGGTAGACCTGAGAATCTCATTCCTAACATGTTCCCAGACGTTGATGCCACTGGACCGTGGGCCACACTCAGAACCAGTCAGACCTTTCTCAGCAGGATGGTGCCATCAGCTGTGTGCTGTCAATCAGAGGTTTTCAAGGCCTTTTGCCTGGGATCTGCAGTAAGATCCCGATTTATGCCATGATCAGCATAAACATAACTAAAAATGTTTCATGGAAAGCTCACCCACTACATGTATGTACCCCAATATTTTCATGTAGTTTACTCTTTTTTATACCATTTTACTAAAAAATAAAATGTAGGTCATAACCCACAGACTTGATTTCCCAAGCCCTTTAGAAAGTATATTCTGGCCACACTTAGGGAAGCTAGAAGGGAGGCTCCCCTTGCAGAGACAGAGTGGCCCAAACCAATCGGGCAATGAGGTAGAGAGAGGCTGGCAATGACTTCGGGTGGGAGGCTGAGGCTTTAAAGGAGGAGTAGGGGGCACACGAGGTGTCAGGTTGGAGGCTCTGGAAGAGAAAGCCACCTCAAATATTCCCCAGTCATAAAAGGTGACTTGTTGGCTCATAAAACAGTCCAAAAGTAGGAAGGACACCAGGCTTAGTGTGATTCCACGGCCCAGCAGTGGCACCAGGACCTGGTTTCCCCTATCCCCTCTGCTTTCACCCGATCTGGCTTCCCCTTACAGCTCTGAGGGAACCAGTCCTGACACCAGGGGGATACTGGCTTCCCTGCTGGCTGCAGGCAATAAGGACCCACTCCTACAACCCAGGACATGGAATGCCCAAATAACTGAGTAACTGGCTCCTTGAACAGATTCCAATGACCCCTACTTTTTTTTTTTATAACCCTCATTCTTAATTATTTGACCTCTGGAGTTGTTTCCCAGAAATGGTGGGTTTTCTACTAGACAAAGGAGCTGAGATTCTGAAGGCCCTTGAACAGACTTGCTATTGCCAAGCCTGCTATCCCCTACCTGCCCCCAAAGCACTTAGCCCCTAGTTAGTTACACCACTACGTGTTCCAAGGCATGTGGGCCCCCCCCTTTAAAAGCTTATTATCTCCCATAGTGAGGAGATGGATTTGAGGCAGCTTCTGTTCTCCTCACAAGATATCTTTTGTATTTAAAAATTCCTTCTTCCTTGGCAATCCTCATGGTCTCAGTAATTAGATCTTTGTGCGACCAACAATTTCACCTAGCTTGAAATCTCATTGTAGTTGCAATAACAATTAAATAGCTCCCATGAACTCCGGGGGAGTAGGGGAAAGGGAATTCCATTCTCTTTCCATCCCAGGAAAGTTGGAGTCCTTCTGTAGGGAAACAGAGGAAGAGGGACATGGATGCTAGGAAGGCCACCACTACAGAGACGATAATATATCTGAGGCTTTAGAGCAAGAATGAGCCCAGGTTACAATGAAGAAGTGAATGACCAGTGCTAGGTGGCCACTAGAATGGAGATAATTGGGATTGTGTAGAGAGATAGCACAGGTGCGTTTTGTCAGATTTATCTAACACTAGATTGGGGGGGGGTGTTAATGGAAAACAATTTCTCATAGAATGGGTGCAAACTTAAGTAAGCTATGGAAATGAATCAGGAAAGTGTTTTTTACTACTACAGAATAAAACTGAAACAGCAATAACATCTGTAGGGCTGTGAGATAGTTGCTTTTCACTGAACTTTCCTGAAATATAACAAATATCAGAAAAATCAGTTGAAGAGGCAACTTCATTGGCATTAAGATGATACTAAAAAATTTTTTTAAAAGTCACAAAAAGAATACTTCATCTACAAAGAAATGATGAAAAGATGATGGTAGTTTTATTTGAATCATGCTTTACAATAAATAAAACAATAAAATGCAGAAATTACATTAGAAAATTTACTAGGAAGCAGATAAAGAATTAAGAGTCAAACGGAGGGACCCGCCCAAATAGAATCAACCCCCCTCTGAAATTGGAAGTCCACCTAGGAAAGGTGAATGGGCCAACTCCCACCCTCTGACAGATGTCTCACCCAGGGAAGGGCATGTGCCCATCCCCACCCTTCCCATCTTTAAACCCCCCCACCCACCTTAACCCACATGCTGACTTCCTTATTGAGCTCAGCTCACTTGCACCTGGATGCTGCCCACACAGAACCTGGACTCCATTTTGTTTGAATCTCAGAATAATCTTTTATTTTCAGTCTTTGACCTCTCATTTTGGTGCCATGACTTGGATCAGGGAGAAGCCCCCTTGAGGGGGCCGAAATACACCCCATCAGACCCAACCAGACAGACTCTTGTTCCGACAAGACGGAGGGAAACAAGGGAACCCTCAGACCCCCACCCAAAATTCATCCATTTATTGGTGAGGTAAACATTTGTCTAGAACCCCTTTTACCTTTTTAACTTCCCTTTGGTTTTCCTGCTCCAACTCCTCTTTCCCTCTCCCTCCGTCTCTGGGGCTCCTAAGCAGTCATATATAGCCCTTCTCTTCAGTTTTTTTAAAAATTCCAGTGGTCCATGCCTAGCCCCGGCAAGCCAGGCTCGCCCGTCCAGTGCCTCGTGTATGGGGATGCCCTTCTGTGGGCCTGGGCCACTTTCCCCAGCTGGTTCAAGGTCACACATGGAGGTCTGGCCTCTCTGACCCCAGCCCTTAGCCACCTCCTTTCTCTTCCTCCTCCCGGGTTCTCTTTATATTCTCATTTCAACCTTGTTTATTTTTTTACCTCCAGTTTCCAATGTGGGACCACTCAGTCATGGATTCCCCCTTCTTCACCTTTAAGATGCCTTTTAACTCACCTCAAGCCTCTAAAGCTCTATCCTGACCTTAAACCTAAACACCTCCCCTTTTTCTGTAACACTACTTGGCCTATGTACAGACTAAACAATGGTTCCCCAGGGCCTGAAAATGGCACACTTGACCTCTCAATCCTCACGGATCTCAATAATTACTGTTCAAGATTAGGCACATGGTCGGAGATTCCCTACTACGTCCAGGCCCTTCTCCTCCTCTGAAACATTCCTTTTCTATGTTAGACTTTGAACCTGCTCCGATCGATCGTCCTTGCACAGGTCAAACTGGCTCCCCCTGCCTATCCTTGTGAACCTGTCACATCTTTCTTCTGTGGGTCAAACTGGCTCTCCCCACTCATCCAAATCTCCATTGCCTTCTTTCTACCCAGAAGATAAAGTCTCCTCCTTCTGCCCCTCCTCCCTCAACCTTATTCCCACCCACAGATTTCCTAACAGCAGAATTCCACCCCATCCCGCTGTCTCCACAGCCTCCCCCCACCCTCCTCCACTTGTGGTAGAAAAAAAAAAATGGTGGAATTCTAAAAATTCCCCCAAGGCCCTCAGACCCCCCAGTGAGATCTCATTGATAAGGCCTTCAAGCTACAGCAGCACCTCTCAGAGCTCCAGTTATTGGCTTCTACCATTAGACAAAACCTGGCTACTTCTTGAAACTCCATGGAGCACTCCAAAAAAACCAAAATCCTCCCCAGGACCATGTTTTACGTGCAGCAAAACAGGCTTTTGGGCAAAGCAGTGCCCAAATCCAAACCATCCCCCAAACCATGTCCAGCCTGCGAAGGTCCTCACTGGAAGTCTGACTGCCCAGGTCTTGCTGAAGATTTGGTTTTGACTCATTCCCAGGACCTAGCAAATGTCCCGACCTTTTAAGCCTAGCCGCAAAAAGACTGACAATCCCTGGAAAATCAGGATTTGCCTGGATGCTGTCCTGGAAAACTAAACTCAGGGGATTTTTTGCTAGTGGAAGTTAAGCCAATTTCTTTTCTAATAAACATGGGAAGAACTCTGTCCACACTGCCATCTTATAAAGGTTCTCTAAAACAGAGATCTCAGTAGTGGGAATTAATGATAATTTACTGCACTCTCAGGCTACTCCATCCCTGTGGTGCTAGAATCATGGCCTCATTGGTTATATCCTGTGTTAAGGCCACTAATTATGATTTTTCTCATTTTCAGTTTTGAATCAGTAATCCTCCATCTCATCTCTTGATTTACTGACCAGGCAGTTACTTGGAAAACAACCACTGCTTTGCAAGGATATCAACCAGTTCAAACTGAAAGCCCAAGAACGTTCTGAAATAACTTAGGGGACCTGGAAAAATAGACTCAGATCCCCACTTAGGTTAATTAATTGGTAATTTATTTTACCTCCTGCAGGGGCTGCTGCTCTGAGAGACAGTCTGCAGCCCAGGTGTGAGGGCGAGTTATTTTTTATAGGCTTTGTGTAAGCATATTACAAAAGCGAAAGGTGAGTATTTAAGGGGGGTTACAACTCGGGTAGTTATAGATATAGCAATAGAATGATATTTAATACAGTTTCCGTTGACAATGCATACATTTTATATCACAATGGTTATGGTTCTACAACAGTCATTAATTAAGTCTCAGTGAGTTTTTCACCGTTGTTCATCTGTTGAGACCTTGGGGATTTTGTGAAACGTGGGACGTTTTCCCTTGCATTTGATGCTGGTTCATGGCAACTCTAGGAGGAAGAAGGGGGCATGGGAATGTGATCTAGGCCACCCTGGGAGGAGGAGGGATTTTCTGTGTTCCTGGAGTCGACTCTGGGGGGAGAAGGGAGGAGGAGGGAAATGGGCTGGAGATTGGAAGGAACAGGTGAGGCCTAGGGAACAGGAGTGGGCAGGAGGAAGAGGGTTGAGTTACAACATCACCTATAATCCTAGCACTTTAAGATGCCCAGGCAGGAGTATCACTAGAAGCGAGAGGTTCCAGAACAGACAGCAATGAAAGGAGTCCACACAGGTCCAAAAAAATAAAAATGCAAAGATTAGCCAACAGTGGAGAGATGTACCACCAGTACACTAAGCTACCGAGCAGAATCAAGTCAGGAGGATCAGGTGAGGTAAGCAGGCTGCATTGACTAGAGCTATGGTGCTACTACCACTGTATTGTTCTGGGGAAAAGAGGGGAAACATATTCTCCCTTATATAGCAATAACTGTAATTGTGCAGCAAAAGGCTGGTAGTAGACAATATATTATAAACATGTTCAACAAATTGGTTTTCACACCAGTAATAGAGTCTAGTTCAAGAAGGGAACCTCAACTAATCAGAATAGTTTCTTTTGCTCTACATTAATAGAACAAAGAAGAAAAAGCACATGATCGTGTCATGACACACAGAGAAGGTATTGCTTGAAGGTGAGAATCATTTAAGGAACTAAGACTACAAGGGAACTTCTTCAGTAGTGTAAATGGGACCTACAGATGATTGGATAGGTATAATGTCCTATGTTCATAGGATGGAATATTTTTTAACTTTCAAAAGGAATGAAATGCATATTTATGTCATAATGCGAATGAAGATTAGAAACATAATAATAGGGAAAGGCCAGTTACAAAAGACCACATATGCGATCATAGAATGTATAAGGAAACATCACTACAAGTCCAAACAATGCATGCTAGGATTAGAGGGCAAGTGGGAGGGTGGTGAAGATGAAAGAGACTGCTAGCTGCTATTAACTTTCTTGGGATGGGGAGAGAAGAAAAATTCTGATATTAGATTGTGATGATAGCTCTACAATTGTGTGATATACTAAGTAACACAGAATGGTACTCTTGAAAAGGGTGAACTACACATTTCAATAAAGCTACTGGAAGGTGTTTTCCAAAATTTTATAAGCTCTAAGTGCTCCTAGCATAACAATTACCCAGGCAGTGACAGTGTCTAAAGATACAGTCAACCCTATCTCCCTGCTCATGATCAAACTACTGTGAATTAACATTGAAGACACATTGTTCCTTACCATTGAAGCTGGGATTTTTTTTTTCCCCTTGAGTAAGAGTCTTGCTCCTTCACTGCAGGTAGAGTGCCCTAATGTCATTGTCGCTAACCACAATCTTAAACTCCCGTGCTCAGGAGATCCTATTGCCTTAGCCTCCTGAGTGTCCTGGAGTAGAAGTGCCCTCCCCGGCAGCCCTGCTCTATAATGCCCAGTTGCTTTTTTCCACACGCTTCTGCTTCTCAGACTTTTAGGATTACAGGTGGGAGCCACCACTCCAGGACCAATAGAATTCAAGGTGTTAGCCACCACTCTGGGCTTTAAAGTTGTCATAGTTTTTCATCATTTACACCTTTACTTTATTTTTATTGTTTTTCTTTTTATTAAATCATAATTGCACATTATATATATATATGGGTTCACTGTACTGATGTGATATACAGTGTGAAATGCATACATTGAACCGATCAAAACACCAATTACATCATATACTTTTTTTCCTTTCTTTGTTTTTCTTTTTATTTTAAGACACAGAGTCTCACTTTGTCACCCTTGGTAGA
>CAUYQV010154777.1:0-18520 GCA_963574575.1 Galagoides demidoff | reverse complement strand
AATGGCCGGGCATTGTGGCGGGTGCCTGTGGTCCCAGCTACTTGGGAGGCGGAGGCAGGAGACTCGCTTGAGCCCAGGAGTTGGAGGTTGCTATGAACTGTGATGCCATGGCACTGTACCCAGGGGGATAGCTTGAGGCTCTGTCTTAAAAAAAAAAAAAAAAAAAAAAAGAATCTATGGTTTGCACCTGTGGCTCAATCGGCTAAGGCGCCAGCCACGTACACCTAAGGTGGCAGGTTCAAATCCCCAGCCCTAGCCCGCCAAACAACAATGATGGCTGCAACCAAAAAATGGCCGGGCATTGTGGCGGGCACTTGTGGTCCCAGCTACTTGGGAGGCGGAGGCAGGAGACTCGCCAGAGCCCAGGAGTTGGAGGTTGCTATGAGCTGTGATGCCATGGCACTCTACCCAGGGGGATAGCTTGAGGCTCCGTCTCAAAAAAAAAAAAAAAAGAATCTGTGGTTTATAGAGAGTACCACTAACCTCCAGTGATGCAGCTCTTTTGATAAGCCTGGCCGGCCCCATATACCAATGGTAGTGGGTTCAAACCCAGCCCTGGGCATTGTGGTGGGCACCTGTAGTCCCAGCTACTTGGAAGGCTGAGGCAAGAGAATCACCTAAGCCCAAGAGCTGGAGGTTGCTGTGAGCCGTGACGCCATGGCACTCTACCGAGGGTAACAAAGTGAGACTGTCTCTAAAAAAGAAAATAACTTTCACTCTAACTTGAGGGGTTGTCATTACTGTTACTGTTCCCCAGATCAGCCGGCTGAAGCTCAGAGAATGTATATGGTTTGCCTGTAGTCACTAGGGAGTCAGAGTCAGAACCCTGCTTTGCAGCCAAATTTGACTCCAGGTGCAGCTGTCTGCCAGATCCCAGGGCCACCCCCAGAGTGAGCACCCACTATCAGGCGTGAGATATAAATGTGGAGTCATTGGCAGCTAAATAGATCCTTCCCTTGTTCCCTTAGAACTGGTTCAGCTCCCACAGTGCTGCATTGAAATCAAATGTGGGCTTGGAGCCTGTGGCTCAAGTGGCTAAGGGCCAGCCATATACACCTAAGGTGGCGAGTTCGAATCCAGCCCAGACCTGCCAAAAACAACAATGACGGCTGCAACAGTGCTGTTGCAGGTGCCTGTGGTCCTAGCTACTTGGGAGGCTGAGGCAGGAGACTCGCTTGAGCCCAGGAGTTGGAGGTTGCTGTGAGCTATGATGCCACGGCACTCTACCCAGGGGGATAGCTTGAGGCTCTGTCTCAAAAAAAAAAAGAAAAAATCAAATGTGAAATGTGTGCGAGGTTCCTGGCTGCACAGGACATGTCCAAGGACCACAGTGCACCCCCTACTGGTCAGGATATGACTGCCGGCATCAGACCGCAGGGCACAGCCTTCTCTGGGTCCACTGTCCATTGCCATTTTCCTGGGGGCAGGAAAGGCCGGGGAAAAAGGATGCATTGGGGCCACACAGTGAGGTAGTGACTCCAAGCATAGGAACCTCTCCATTTTCATGCAAACAGAAGCATAAATGCACACTGATTTTTAGATATTTTCCAAATATCTTCATTTTTGTGATCTTCATTACAGTTTTCTGAGTATATGGATCCTGCTGGGGAGGTGGAAGTTTTAGGTGATGTTTCAGCAGTTTGAAAAGAGAATCTAATGCAGATGCTTCTGGGAGCTTTCTAGATACCTTTAATACCAAAAGAGACATTTCCATTGTTTGGGGGAGTATTAGGCATATTCTTACAGGAATCCTATGAAATAGCTCCTTCTAGTACTCTCTCACTGAGCCCAGAGGCGGCCTCGGGACATTCATTAATCTTGCACTTCAACAGCAGGTGTTCAGACTTGACTCCACACCCACTTGTACCCTTGCTGCTGTCCCTGGAGATGGTCCCTTCCAGCCCTTCCCATTCCAGTATCTTGATCTTTAGAGTCTGTGGATGTATCTATGGGTCAGTGTCCTCCTTCAACCAGCCTTCTAGAGCACCCATAAGTGGCCAGATGTGGCTGACGCCTATAATCCCAGAACTCTGAGAGGCTGAGGCAAGACAATCACTTGAAGCAAGAAGTTTGAGACGAGACACATAATGAGATCCCATCTCTACAAATAGTAAAAATGTTAGCCAGGCATGGTGGAGCACACCTGTAGTCCCAACTACTCAAGAGGGTGAAATGGGAGGATTGTTTAAGCCCAGGAATTCAGGAGTTTGAGGCTGCAGTGAACTATTTTCCTGCCTGTGAATAGCCACTGGGCAGCATATCAAGACTTCTGTTTCTAAAAGTAAATAATAAATAGAAATGGAGGCCAGGCCTGCAGCAGGTCTGTGGTAAAGAGAACAAGACATGTGGCCTTTATGTCCATTTCTCCTGGCAACCACATATCCCTGAGAATTGTCTCAAGGACCTTGGCCAGGTTCAGTATAAACAGGTGTTCCTGATGAGGCCATAGGCCCCCAAAAGCCAGATGAGCCATCCAGCCTAGGTAAGAGCTTGGTCACTTTAGTAAGTGAAATCAAATTGGCCTTCTGTGAGGGGCTCCCTGTTCATGGTACCTGAGACTCAGGAAACTGCCAGCTCTCTCTCTTTCAGGAACTTGAGTCAGTCACATCCCTTCCTCTGTTAAGTAGACTCAGCCTGGCACACAGTGGCTCTTAGAGAGTGCCAGCAATACCCAAGTCTGAAGCCTATGCTCAGGGACACTGAGTATGTTGTTCTGACTGCCGCTTTGGTTGCTTTCCAGACAAGTGATGGAGCAGCAGCACCAGCAGCAACGTCAGGAATCTCTAGAGAGAAGAACCTCAGCCACAGGTGAGAGCCCCTCTTCCTTGGTGGCCTCCTTCCCATACTGGTGCTGGCTGACAGCCCCTTTACTTAGATAACGTCTAAGTGCAGAGGAGCAAGAGAGCAGAGCAGAGGGTTAGAGAATTCATTCAGCTTGGTCCAGTCTCCACCCACTTCCAATATCTCAGGCACCATGCTAAGAGCTAGGGACACAGCCATGGACAAGGCAGACACAGCCCAGCCCCCAGGGAGCCCATTGTCCAAACAAGGAGGGAAATGAACTTGTAATAATGTGTGGTTTACACTGTGGCCAAGTCAAGTGCAAGGTGCTAAAGACACACAGGAGAATCCAAATGCACTCACTCAGGTCAGAAAAGACTTCCCAGAGGTATTGCTAAGCTTCAGTCTTAGATATTGGATAGAACTTAACACATTAAAAGAGGAGAGGACTGTCTAGAAATTATAATATTCATTGATAGGTACAGGACTTTATAATTTACCAAGGCTTTCCTATCCTTTGTCTTGTTTAATTTTCCAAAACAATGAAGTGAGCAGTTGGCTATTATCCTATTTTACTGATGAGAAAACCGAGCCCCAGCTGTTTACAGGAGTGTCCTGCTCATGAGATGCTGACTGATGCCATCACCTCTCACCTAGATGCTACAGGCCCCTCCTCACAGGCCTCCTGCTCCCCTCTGGCCACTCTGCATTTCTAATGCAGGTCTCATGCCAGCATCATGTCCCTTTCCCAATCAATCCTAGAACAACCCACTGCCCAATTGCTCTCCACACTGCCCATTCTCTTCCTCCTCCTTCACACTCACCTGCTGCACCTAACTTAACTCCTGCTCTCCCGTCATGGCCTTATTCCCTTATCACTTGCATAAAGAAAGTCTTCCATGAATTCTGGCAGGGTGGACCCCCTCCTTATATGCCAGTATAGCATTATGAGCCTGTTCTTGGTAGCACTTGTCAGCTTGCCACAGTCCTAAATCTGCATTCACCTGTATGATTAGTTGACTGTTCCCTCTCCAGGCTGTGAGCACCATGAGTAAGGAGCCTGTGACTGTTTTTCCTCAGCATTGTACCCCAGCACCTAGCACAATGCCTGGCACAAAACACAGGCTTTGGCGGCATTGAGGGAGGGTAGTTGGATGGACAGACAGTGGAGCCCAGCACCCCACATTGCTTCCTGACCTGTGCTCCCAGTTGGCCCTAGGACCCATAGTTATCTGCCACAGTCCCTAAAGGCCAAGGAGCAGTCACAGTTGGATCCTGGGGTCCAACTTCTGCCTAGGGGGTGCCAGGTACTTAGAGCAGAGGAGAGAAGTGGTATCATCTGTACTTCCAAAGAGTTTCCTCTCCCATTGGAGAAACATAATTGGAGCTAGAGGAGTTACCTGGACACAGGGAATGTTAATCAAGCACACAAAACCCAGAGTGCTGAGGAGACCAGAACAGGAAGTAATAGTGTCAGAGCCAAGTTCATTCCATAGGAGCTTTCTGGAAAAAGCAAACCTGGAGTTGTTCCTCATGCCTCTGAGGAGCAGGCCTCAGTCCTTGCTTCCAGGACCTGAGATGAGAACAGCAGGCTTAGGCTCCAGCTAGGTGCTGAAGGCTAGCTGAGCCCCACTATTGCATTTCAGGGCCCATCCTCCCACCAGGGCATCCCTCATCTGCAGCCAGCATGCCCCTCTCATGTAGTGGGCCACCACCCCCACCCCCACCCCCAGTCCCACCTCCACCCACGGGAGCCACCCCACCTCCCCCACCCCCACTGCCAGCTGGAGGAGCCCAGGGGGCCAGCCACGACGAGAGCTCCATATCAGGACTGGCCGCTGCCCTAGCTGGGGCCAAGCTGAGGAGAGTTCAGCGGGTAAGAGTTCCTGGGTGCATGGGGGTAGGGAACGGGACTGGGGGATCTTCATGCCATCTGCAGAGTGCTTCTGTGTTCTTTCCCTCAGCTTTATGATGAGTAAAGTACTTCCCTCCCCCAGAGCCTCGCTGCTCCTCTGCCAATTGTCATTAAATGAGAAAACATATGGGGACAGCACTTTGTAAATCATGAGATGCTTTAGTTATATAACTGTTGTCCGTCCTTGTGTTGACCTTCATAAGCAGGGAATGTTAATCAAGCACACAAAACCCAGAGTGCTGAGGAGGTAAATATTTTCCCCTTTATAGATGAGGAAACTGAGGCACAGAGAGTTTAAGTGATTTGTTCCAAGTCACACAGTTTGTAAATTGCAGAGTGTGAACTTAAGCCTTCTGTCTCCCAAATCGTAAGTCCATTGCTTTTTCCACTGTACCAAGCTGTATCGTGGAAATTAGGTCATCCAGCTCCAATGTTTCACCTAGCTCTTCCTCACGTGTTCTAGAGTGAGACTGAGGGCAGCTGTGGTTATAAGAAGAATACTTCTGATATAGATCTTTGGCTTAAATTGTGTTTCCTTCCCACAGAATTTTCTCCCTCTGCCTTATGTCAGTGCTTGTCTTAGCAAGGGCACTGACCATAAGCATGAGTGTGCAGGCCTGGAGAGTATCTGCTACCTATGTGACCTGGGCCAACCCTTGTCCCCCTCTTGGTCCTGGCTTCTTCCCCTGTGGGATTGAGGAATATTGGACTCCTAAAGTCTCTTATAGCAATGCTGTGGTAGAATTCACACAAACACACACAGTCCCCTGCATCCTCTCACTGTTGCTACTCTTCCTGCCAGCAGCACCATAGTCTAAAACGTGGCATCTTTGTGCATCCTTTACCCTCAGCCAGAAGATGCATCTGGAGGCTCAAGTCCCAGCGGGACCTCAAAGTCTGATGCCAACCGGGCAAGTAGTGGGGGCAGTGGAGGAGGCCTCATGGAAGAAATGAACAAACTGCTAGCCAAAAGGTGGGTCTTCATATCTCCCCAAACTCATCATGCTCATTGGGAAGCCCCTGTCTCTCAGCATTGCATGAAGAATTTGGGTTGTCCCTAGAATCCTTTGTCACAGGTTTAGCCCAACAGGGAAAACTGTAACTTAAGTTTTCTCTTCTTAAAGGGCTGCTTCTGAGGCAATAAGAGTACTCCAAACCCTAGATCCTTCATTTTAGTTTAACATCTTTCATTTAGTTTATCTATTGAAACATCTGCCATATACTAGCCCTGTCCTGAGCAGAGATAAATTTGAAAATAATTTAGAGATCATTTGAGAAGGAAAGGAGAAATATTCCCTGCATTATAAGATCCCTAGAGAAATAGGATATGACCCCAGTGCTGGAGTTTATAGAGGACACTCTGGTCCATGTTTGATGAAGATACCCAGACCTCCAGGGGTCATTATGAAGGATACAGGAAAAGGAATTGTAGAATAGCAGGACTCCAGAGGGTATCACCCCAGACAGGTAGACAGAGAATATTCCAGCCATGTCATGGCTGGGCTCTGAGCCTGGAACTTGGTCATCCACTTTTCCATCACACCTACAGCTGTAGCTCCAGCTGCCCGAGGCCATCAGCCTATTGCTGAGACTCTTTGTCAACCCCTAGCTGAAAGCTAAGCAGGTACAGATATCATAGAGCTCTTTCTCAAAAGAGATGCAAAGCTTGAATTTTATTTTTAAATGTGACGTGGCATCAGAAATGTGCCGAAGTTCCTAGTATCATGGCTCACCTGGACACCACAAAGCACAGGAGCAGGCTTCACCTGTCAGAACAGAAGCTGTGCAACAGTTCTGACCCTTTGGTTACCTGCTCCTCCCACCCTCCTCACCCCCCTCCAGTTGCCTTCTAATTGGCTAACCCTAGTGAGAACCCATGTGTCTTACACCATGTTCCTAATTCATCTCATCAAATGTGCACAGTGCCATGAGAATGAAGCAACGAAGCAGAGGCCCACAAAGTGCAGCAGCTGCTGCAGAACTTATAGCAGGGGCAGGGTCTGGGCAGCCTGCCATGATTGTCAGGGAGTGGTGAGTTGGATCCACAGCACAGCATTCGTGAGCCTCCCACTGGGCCTAGGCAGATATAAATCACCAAAACAATAGACAGATTTAAGAGTTTTTATACAGCAGTAAATTCATACATGCCTGGTTGCACAAAAGTAGAAATAACTCACTAAGGGAGAGAGCCAGGAGGGCTTCGCAGAGAGAATATAGATAGTTCTCAGGGCAGGAGTGTAGAGCAAGCCATGCAGGAAGAATAGTGGAGGTACAGCTGTGGCATTAAAGTGCCTGGAGGGCTGAGACACACTGCACCTAGAGACATAGATGTGGAAGAAATGGACCAAAAGTGAGGTTGGAAGAGACAGCCTTGTTGTACTGGTATGTCAAGTTTCGTGTCAAAGCACTCAGAGGGGTAAAGAGGGGGGTTCAGAAAAACAGAAGATATTTTTGGGAAAAAAAATATTAACACTTTCCCAAACGCAAAACCAGTAAGTTAACAATAATAGTTTGACATAGGCAGTGTAGACCAAACTGGGAGTACACTCCTGTCTCTCTGAGAACAGGAAAAGGAAAAGGCTGGTGTGCCAGCAGCCAGTGAGACACCAATGCTGGTGGGAGAGTCAAGGTCCTGCCAAGATCGAACATGCTGTGTGCTTACCAGGGTCATTCAGGCTGCTCTTTGAAATCTACCTTGGTGATAGATGCTAGATAAAGCTTATAATGAGAATGCTCTTGCAGGAGACTTCATATCTTGTCTCCTGCCTCTGAGGGCTTGCAGTTCAGAGTCTCTTTCCCGGCAATAGAGAGCAGGAGGGAAAATGAGCATGTATGGAGAGCTGCTATTGTGGAGCACTTTAGAGAGGCGCACTCATTTACTCCCCACGGGAGTGGGATGGCTCAGCCTGCTTTATGTTTCTAAGCGATGGAACTGGCTGCTGGTTAGGAGTAGTGGTAAAAGGGCAAAGTGACAATGGGTAGACCAGTTAGGAGGTGACTATAGTCCAGGAAGAGATGATGGTGACTTGCAGGAAGGTGTTAGAAGTAATGATAGGAAAAACACTACAAATAAAATTCGGAGGTAGAATTTGTCAGACTTACTGTTATAAGAAGTTGGTGTCAAGGATAACCCCTAGATTTCTGGGCTGAGAGACTGAGGACTCTGACCTTCTGAGATTAGATGCTGAAGGAGGCCCCTTACCACATAGCAGACTAGCTCCGTTCTTTTTTTTTTTTTTTTTTTTTTGAGACATAGTCTCAAGCTGTTGCTACCCTGGGTAGAGTGCCATGGCATCACAGCTCATAGCAACCTCCAACTCCTGGACTCAAGTGATTCTCTTGCCTCAGCCTCCCAAGTAGCTGGGACTATAGGCATCTGCCACAACACCTGGCTATTTTTTGGTAGTTGTTATTGTTGTTTGGCGGGCCCGGGTTGGATTTGAACCTGCCAGCTCGGTGTATGTGGCTAGCACCCTAGCTGCTGAACTACAGGCACCAAGCCAGACTAGCTCCATTCTTGATGGGCAGCTCACCTCCGAAGTTGTGAGAAGTAAGTGTTCTTTACAGAGCATATCTTAAGGGAATATTAAGCATCTGCATGTATGGATCTGCATGGTAGCCAGATGTAGGTGACCACTGAGGTGAAAAAAAAAAATGAAATGAGGTTTTAGTGTATATGAAAAAGGAATTTAGGTAGTTCATCTCTCCATTAGCAGAAAGGATATACTGAGGTTAGCATACCCATCAAGAACAGTAACTACCATGGCTTCTAGTACTTTAACAAAACCTCAGATGCATGGCCCTCAGATCTACCATTTCATATTGTTGGAGCATTTCTTTTATCCCTGGGGATTGCAGCTGTCTGTTTGCAGCTGTCTGTAAGTTTGCTATGGCTGAACCAAGAAAGGAGTCATATATGCAGATTTCTAGAAAAATTAGGATTTTATAAAAGAATGAGGAGATTAGGAAGACTGGTGTGTTTCAGGGTGCTAAGTGATTTGGGAATACAAATAATCACTTCCTTTAATCACGGAAAAGTTTGTCACTGACCTGTGTTCCTGAGTTGTGAATATGTGAGCTAAGGAGTAGTTAACAAGTGCCCTGGGGCTTGGTGCCCATAGCACAGCGTTACAGCACCAGCTATATACATCAGGGCTGGTGAGTTTGAACCTGGCGTGGGCCTACTAAACAACAACGACAACTGCAACAAAAAATACCCAGGCGTTGTGGCAGGTACCTGTAGTCCCATCTATTTGGGAGGCTAAGGCAAGAGAGTCACTTAAGCCCAAAAGTTTAAGGTTGCTGTGAACTGTGATGTCACAGCACTCTACCAAGGACAACAAAGTTGAGACTCTGTCTGAAAAAAAAAAAAAAAGTACTGTGAACAGTTAAGGAAAAAAAAAAAGTAAAGTGAATTTATACCTTTAGGGAAAAGTGTAGACTTAGTATAGGGCATCATTTGGAGCTATTCAGAGTCTTTCCTTTTCTGAACATTTCCAGGTTCTTTTGATGTTCCAGATTGGGGAAAGCATAGCTGGATTAATTGAGTTTCAAGATAGGAAGAACTTTAGGGTAATAGAAGAAATGTTTTCCACCCTCCCATAGGTGGTAGGACTGCATGGCCCAAGCTTGCAGACAGGATCTCACAGCCCTGACCTGTGGCACAGACAGACTGAAGCCTAGAGAGGTACCTCTCTGTCCCATCTGGCCATACCTAGACTGTCCTGGGAACATAGCTACCCTTTGGCCAAGCCCAGGTCCCCAGGAGCCTGGACAAGGTGCAGACCAACTCCTTCAGATGCTGTGGCTATCTCCCGCTAAACATGAATAAGAACATCCCAAACCCCATCCTCCCTGCTCAGACCAGTTTTGTGTCCCAGGTATAGGTGAGCATAGAGGCCAAGACACTCACCTGGGCATGACTCCTGACCAAATGAGCATCATGATTTCCGTCACGTGGAGGAGGCAAAGGAGTTTGGGTATGTGTGAGAACTGTAAGGACCTGATTTGTATCTTCTCCCTTCCCTATCTCTAGGCGAAAAGCAGCCTCTCAAACAGACAGGCCAGCTGATAAAAAGGAAGATGAAAGCCAAACGGTAAGCAGACACCCCACCCCCACCTATTGCCATAGGCCTCCCCACCACATGTAAATCAATCTGCCAGGAAGACTGTTCCCAAGCCAGGCCTTTGGGGCACTGAATTGTACCTGGTTTGGCCTTACCTGTGATAGATGCTTAATCAGTTGATTTATAGGAAGAACAGGAGGACCTCTGTGGGGGTTGCCCTTGCAACCACACAGCCTCAGCAGCAGGCCGTACTCACTGAGTGTTCCTGTCAGGCACTGCCCTACCCTTGGAGCTGCAGCCTAACAGAGAAGCAGGCAGAAAAGCAAGTTTTGCCCCAGAAGTGCTATGCAGACGCCTAGAGCCCCCGACAGAGCACAGCAAGGCCATCTTGCCTACCTGGAACCCCAGGAAGCTCAGACAAATCAGGGCCTTGTTAAGGGATTTGAGGGACAGAGTGTACCTGCAGTAGAGAGAGTCTGCTGAAAGAGTGTCTTTTATTTTCAAATTATTTCCGTCCATAAAGGCTACTTGAGTCCATCCGTTCCAGCAGGAGTTTCAGGTAAGCCATGGAAAAGGAGCGTTTAGACCCCTGACTCTTATCCTTAGGAATCATCTCAGAGCCTAGTCTAGCCACGCAAAGCTCCCGGTAACTGCTTCTGCTTAAGATGGCTAATTCTCTTCCCTCTCTGTTAAGCTTTTCCTATAAAAATAGACTCTTACTGACATTGCTGAGTTTAGACCTTAACTACAAACGACATAAAGGTGACACTTTAGTGCAGAGTGAGAGAAGAAATACAACTGCCAGAAGCCAGTGTGTATTTCCTGCCTTGCCTTCCCCCTCAGTGTTAGGCTGGTGCTATCCCAGGACACCAGCCCTCCCAACTGATGTACTTCTTTCATTCCTGCCCCATGCTGCTTCTCCCAGAGCCTGGGCATGTAAGGGTCCCTCTGCCTCTCCAGTTCCTCCTCAGCCTACACTTTTCCATGTAAACCTTACTACCTAAAAAATAGCCCCCAAGACCTCTAGGCTAGACAAGGCTCCCCTCTACTTGATCTTGAGCACCACACTTCTCTGAGACCTTTCGAATGCATGATTGCTTGGCCAAACTCACTCTTTCCAGCCAGGTTTTAATCCCTAGGAAGGCTAGGTTTGGGCTTCTTACTCATCCACTATCCCCATGCCTCATATACACTGTGGAGTTCAGCTAACTTACTCACCATGAAATTCTGAAATTGTAAAGACCTGTGTGGCCAGGAGCCAGAGGACAGTCACTGGTGTCCAAACACCATGTCCTCATTTTGGCCAGCAGCACTGGGGCCTATGGGTCAGCACTGGCCTTTCCTAGTCAGCTGTTGGTATGGATAGAACTAGCTCCTGAGCACGTAAGCCCCACACTCTTGCAGCTGCAGGAAGAATGGATTTCAAATCCCAGCAACTTCTGGAAGATAAATATTCTTGAAATCTTTAACCCTGAGTATAGTGCTCTCTTCCTTGGGCCCCTGTCATTTCTTTCTTTTTTTAACTAAGCCCCTGGTCACTGCTGGCTCTTGGTCACCTTGTTCACCTATTGACACAGAGACTAGCTGGGCCTGCAGAAACTCCCAATACTGAAGTGCAGTGTAAGGGAGAAACCTTGATGGCTGGCTTTTATTTTCTTTTTCATACTTTTCAGTATTTTCTAAATTGTCTTTGGTGAACATGTACTAAGTTTCTAATTAATGGAGAATAAATAAGTATTATTTAAAAGAAAAAAAAGAGCCCTAAATGTGTAGTCAAGTGACTTGGGCAGGCTCTCTACCACAGATTGATTGTGTTACAGTTCTAAGGACCAGTTCCACCACCTAAAAATGCTGCCCAAAGGGCACACCAGACACAGCAGGCTTGTAGGGTGCACAGCCAACAAAAAGGGTATGAGTCCCCATGCAGAGATGCTGGAGGTGCTCTGGCATCTTCTTCCTAGCCTGAAATTGAAGCATAACTTTCCTTTTTTGCATAGAAGATTTAAAGAAAAAAATTATAGAATGACATCAGAGAAAGTTCTAATTTTTTAGTGGCTCTAATTTCACCTGTAATAGCTTTCATCCTTACCTGTTTCTTTGAACCCTAGGCTACCCCCACCCCACCCCTGCACACATGCTGATCACACCATCAGTCATTCAGCGCTCTTTGAAATGAAGGTCCTAGCAGATAGTCAAGACCCGTAGCCTAGCACATCTTTTACATCTTGACCAGAGACTCCCAGAATTCATTCATTCACCCCACAGACATTTGTGGAGGTAACAGGAGTCAGGTCTGCTCTCAGTGTGGGGACAGTGGTAAGCAGAGAGGTGACAAAGACTTTGGGCAGAGAAGGCACATCAAGGACTGTGGGCATCCCAAGGGAGAAGAGAATTCATTCATTCACCCCACAGACATTTGTGGAGGTAACAGGTGTCAGGTATGCTCTTAGTGTGGGGACAGTGGTGAGCAGAGAGGTGACAAAGACTCTGCAGAGGAGGAACATCAAGGGCTATGGGGGTCCCAAGGGAGAAGTCCTTAAACCCAGCCCAGAAGCTCCATGGGGTAGTGATGTTTGCAGAGCTTTAAATGATAAGCTGGAAGTTTGTGTGGCTGACACAAGAGCAGAGTATACATGGCAGGGGGAGCACTAGGGGCATAGGCATAAAAAAGGGGTACACAGGGCCATGCCTGCCCCATCAAGTATTCCTCACAGACAGCCCGGCAGCTTCCGAGCTCTTAGCAGCGGGGTTGTGAGGTCAGAACTAGATTTTACAGTTACTGTTTTGGCAACAACATTGATGAACGTATGGACTGGCTGGGGACAGTCATGAAGTTTAGCATAGATTCCTTCCTCTTCTTTTTCTGACAGAGAAATGAGGCATATCTGGAGTCTTCCACAGACAGGTCCCTGGGACATCAGCTGTGGCTGTGGCCAGCTCTGAGCAGACCTCACTCACTGCAGGCCTAGAAGACCCCATCTGCAGCCAGAGGACCCATACAGCAGCCTCTAATGTCAGCCAAACATCTGGTCCTCTAACCAGCCCCCTGAGAGGAGAGGCCTGGTCCCTCTGGTGGGTCCTGCCTGGCTGCCCTATGGGCTTCATGGCCATGGAAGGGTGGAAGTAGATAGTGTGGCAGAGCTCCTGCTGAAAAGTAAGAAGTGCCACATGGTGAGGGGATAAGTCACTACTGGGGGGAACTCAGAGCATCATCAAGACAATGCATGGGAGGCGTCTGGCTCACAGTGGGCTCAGGGCTGGGTAGGGTGTTAAGGGCCAGAAAGAATCTCTGCACTGCTCTACAGATAGCCTGTACCTCCCTCCCTACAACTTTCCTCTTACCTGAGTTTGTCCACAGGCTCAACAAACTCCCCACTAAGATTTGGTTTTCATTTTTATTTATTGCTTTGATAATTATAAAATTAATATATGGAAAACTGAGGTTTTATAAATGACCTGGTCCAAAGGTATCCTGCCCCAGCCCCAAGCAGCCTTCCTAAGCAGACTCTTTTTTTTTTTGAGAGACAGAATCTCACTTTATTACCCTCCGTAGAATGCTGTGGTGTCACAGCTCACAGCAACCTCCAACTCCTGGGCTTAGGCAATTCTCTTGCCTCGGCCTCCCAAGTAGCTAGGACTACAGGCGCCCACCACAACACCCAGCTATTTTTTTTTTTTTTATTGTTTCAGTTTGGCCGGCTTCAAACCCGCCACCCTCAGTATATGGGGCCGGTGCCCTACCCACTGAGCTGCAGGCACTGCCCCCTAGGCAGACTCTTAACAGAACCTTTCTTTTCCATTTTAGGAAGATCCTAGCACCTCCCCATCTCCAGGGACCCGAGCATCCAGCCAGCCACCTAACTCCTCAGGTAAGAGGGTGCCATCCTGACCCCAACAAGACACAAGGTCTTAGCATGGGAGGGAGGGACTATTAGAAGAAGGTAATCTGTTCTAACCACTGAGCTGAACACATGAGCAGAGAGCCAGGCTATGTAGAAGTCCAGCTCCTGCAAGTCTCTCGAGGGTTCCCAGAAGCCTGAACATACTGGAATTGCTAGAGCAGACTGACCATGGTGCTCCCCAGGATGACCTGCTGTGTCACCTTGTCTTCCACCAGGACTCTTGAGTCCCTCATGAGCGAAAGCACTTACCTGAGCATGTATCCAGTGGTAGAAAAGTACACCTAGGGCTCCTGAGTGCAGGCTAGGACCAGCACTCTTAAGAGATGTTGAAATGTCTGCATTCTTGTCTCCCAATTAATGATTGACATTACAGAGGTCACCGACTGAACTTGCTTCACTGGTTACTCAGCCCGTTACATTGCTCAGATTTCTCCCCATCTGAGCTGTGGCAGAGAGGATGTAATTAGAAGAGTGTGATGTGGCTTAACAGTGAGAAGACCTCAGGGTTGGTTGTTGAGTCATTCAACAAACGTCTGTACAGTGTCTCCTCTGTTCCAGGCCTGTGCTTGTGAACAGGGCAAGGAGAGGCAAGGACTTAGGCCACCCTACCCTGGGCAGAGCAGAATCTTGCCAGAATCTTGCCAGCATGGGTATGCTCCATGCCTGCACCAGCCACATATTGGCATGTCTAACCCCCTTGTGAGACTACATGCTGTAGCCTCTCCTTCTATGACTTTTTGCCTAGCATGCTGATTTGCCAAATCCAAAGGCTTCTTAGCCAGTGAATATGCATAATATCCCTGTCCTCATTTGCTTCTTATAACAGCCCAGTAGATGGGCTGAGTGGTTTCCCAGTTAGGAGATTGAGGCTGTGTGTGGTTAAGTGTGGTTTGCTCAAGGCCATACACCTGGAGCATGGCTGCAGCCCCAGGTCTCATGCCTGTAGGCTGAGCACCGTTCCAGAAGGTAGCTTTGAGAAGAACTGCCTCAGACCCACAGTCAGTCTGCAGGGTCATCAGCTCAGAGCTAAGAGGCTTCCCTACTACCCTTAGGGATTTTGTCTTCTGCCTTTAGTCGGCCTGCAGACTTAGTAAATTCAATTCAGTTCAACAAACCCCTTGCTGTAGAATGAAATATAATCTAATACCACTTAAAAAAGAAAAAAACAGGCTTGGCACCTGTAGGTCAGGTGGCTAGGGCGCCAACCACATATACTGGAGCTGGTAGGTTCAAATCAAGCCTGGGCCAAAAAATAGCCGGGCGTTTTAGTGGCAAGTGCCTGTGGTCCCAGCTGCTTGGGAGGCTGAGGTAAGAGAATCACTTAGGCCCAGGAGTTTGAGGTTGCTATGAGCTATGATGCCACAGCACTCTACCCAGGGCAACAGCTTGAGACTCTACTTTAAAAAAAAAAAAAAAGAAAGAAAACCAGCTTTCAAAGCCAGGGTGGGAAGAGCCAGATGCAGTGTGTGGGACAGACTGAGGAGCTTAGTCGACCACTGGTACCAGTGGGCTTCAGGGCCTAGTCTATTCAGCAAATGGGGACACAGGCTGCTCTGGGAGTATCTGGTGGAGAAGTTCCCCTGTCTGCTCACATCGCTGGTTAACTTACCAGTTGGTTCACATTCCATAGAGAGACCCAACCATAGTGAAAGATCTTGAAACCAGGTCACAAGTCAAGGTCAACCAGGCCAAGGGAATAGAGTTTATGAGTCCTAGAATAGAGGAGACACAGGTGACAGCAGTGCTGTCTGCCACCTACAAGGGGCTCCTCTGGGCTACAGGGGCACTGAAAATAAGGAGCCAGATTCTAGCTCCACTTGAAGCAGACCTTCCCACACAGGGGCTCTGCACTCTCAGCATGGGGGCACTTCCTGTCGGGGTTGCTTAGGGGATTGATTGGGTGGCCACTGAGTCCTCTCAGCTCTGAGGCTCTTCATCCATGAAATGAACTGACAGAGGCCAGCCGGAAGCCCTGGGAGCGGAGCAACTCTGTGGAGAAACCTGTATCCTCGTTATTATCCAGGTGAGCTTCCCAGGGTGGCCCCAGTGGTGAGTCTGGTGGGGCAAAGGTGGGCACTGGCACCAGTTCACGTGTCTATTTCATTCCATTGCTGTAGAACCCCGTCTGTGGCAAAGAGCCCCGAAGCTAAGAGCCCCCTTCAGTCGCAGCCTCATTCTAGGTACCGAACAACCCTTTTGCCCACTGTCCCCTGGTCTCTGGGGCCTCTTTTGTCCCCCATCCCATGACTAACACCTCTGAACCCTGTCTTATATCCTGGCACTTAACAGCTTGCTCTGGGAAGGTGGTCTATTCTTTCAGACCTGGGGAAATGTAGAGCTGGAGGGACTTTGGAGTTTGCAGGTCAGCTCCTCCTTTTCCTCCCCACAAGGGAGAGACCAAGGCCCAGGGAAGGGAACGACCTGTCCAAAGTGGCACTGGAGTGGGACTGAGCTTGAATCAATCTTTCAGCTTGTTAAGCAAGACATTGGGCAAGTTAGATGACCTCTCCAAGCTTCTATTTCCCCCCAATACAGTGAGGTCTGTTAATCCCTGCCACACAGGACAGTGGTAAGGCAGCTGTACGAACAACAGCTGCACATGAGGCATGCTCGCTAGCCGTAGCTGTACTCCTGGCTCAGCGAGTCCTAGGACTGGCCAGCACTCCACTCCCTCTCCTCCAGCTCATCCCCATCCCCTGCATATAGTACACAGAACCAGTTTCCCCCACAGATATGCTGACCTTATTTCCCAAACCAAAAGCAGGTGTGACAATAAGAGAGGATATCTGGAACTCAGGTCACCCAAAAAGGCCAGAAACAAATAGCCACATAGTACCATAGGCCAGGTGTGACCTCAGTTTGAAGCCTCTAGAACCTGCACCAAGAAATATATCCATTAGGCTCATCACAGAGCAAGGGGCATTTGAAACTAGTCTCACAGAGCAAAATGGGTAATGAGCATAGCAGAGCTCCAGCCTGGCACTGTCAGGAACAGCAGTGACCAAGGCAGATGAGTAGAGATGAAGAGGTGTCAGCAGTCAGAAAGCTGTATTCTGGGACCGTCCCTGCCCACCAAGAACTCATGTAAACAAAGACACCTGTGGATCCTGCGGGGTGCTCCTGAGAAGGGACAGAGGGCCACATGGTAGACAGGGACAGATGCTTTAGAGATTAAGGTGGGACAGCCATCTCTCAGGAAGGGTTATTTGACCTACATAAGGAGCCTGCCATGCAGCCTTCCAGGTGGAAGAAATGGTAAGTGCCAGAGCCCTGAGCCTGTCACCACCCAGCTGGAGAGGTAGGACATGGGACGTGGAAGGAGCCACATGGTTAGTTTGCAATATATTCTACATGCAGGGCTCTAGAAGAGCCGTAGGCACAGGTCCTTAACGGACTGGGAAGGAAGAGGTGAAGCAGGAGCAAAAGCAGAGTCCCTGGAGCAGGCACAGCAGCAGGAATTGCGCCTACAGCCTGCCCAGCAGAGCCAGCCACAACCTGCTGTGGGGTGACAGAGGGCTGTCACATTCTCAGTGGCCAGGAGCATTGTCAAGACCATTCCCACCTAGATGGAGTCTCTCTAGTTCTAAGACAAATCTTGAAATCTCTAATTTCCCAGAGGGCTCCAGAGGGGATGTATAATGATGATCCCTCTCATGCATAGCATTGCATATGAAGCGTACTGGTGTTTATCATCAGGGTGGCTGTCAGGTAAGCAGATAGGGAGGGCTGAGACCTCAAGATGTGAATCACTTAGCTTAGTGTCCTAGCAGCATTGCTAGGCAGGGCCTGGGATCCACAGGAAAGACCTGAAGCACCCAGGGCCTTCATCTGGGTTTCACCATCAGGCCCCCGAATTAATTACAGACACGTGCAGAACTATGCTTAAGGTGCAGGAGCAGTTCACTTTTCATCCTCATTCTGAAAGCATGAAGAACATTGGTCCTTGATGGCACCAAATGGCCCTGCTCTTTGTATGAGTAGACAGAACTGAGGCTGGCCCTACCAGAGAGAATGTGCACCAACTTTCACACCTATGACTTCCTTACCTGGCTCAGGCCACAAACATTTCCTTGAAACCACAGACACAAACAGCCATTCTGCCCATGCAGAGGAAGTTGGGTCCTGACAGCATGTCCCTCAGCACCACAGTCATGTTTTTAGGAGACCAGATAGTCAGGCATTTTGCCAGGATTTTCCAAGGAGGATACATGTGCAAGAGACATTAAAATCCAAATCAGTTAACCTTAGTTCAGAAACTTTCCAAAGAAGAAGAATCCATGAAAACTACCTCAAAAGAGAAACCATATCCAAGGGTGTTTCTTAAAGGAAGAGTTACACGCCAGAGGCAGTCACCAACATTAGAGATGCTGGTTTGGGTCAGGAACAGGTACCTTCAGGATGGATGTTAAACATGCGACCTCACATTGTATTTAGCACCACTATTGCTGGTTTCCTAAGCCTCAGTTTTAGCTGGGAGATAAACTCCCACACTGAAGCGTAGATTATTAATACCAGTTTCTTTCCAAGGAGGCAATGAATACATGTCACACCATTGCTTGAGTTGCCACATCTGGGTAAGAGCTCTCAAATCACAACAGTTCCTTTGTTGGACCACAAGTCCTGACTCTTGGGTTGGGAAATACCGTCACAGTGTCCATGAAGACCCTCTTTTTTTTTTTTTTTTTAATTAAATCATAGCTGTGTACATTAATGCGGTCATGGGGTACAGTGTGCTGGTTTTATATACAATTTGAAATATTTTCACCAAACTGGTTAACATAGCCTTCATGGCATTTTCTTAGTTATTGTGTTAAGACATTTATATTCTACATTTAGAAAGATTCACATGTACCCTT